>JAVJIF010014081.1:0-152370 GCA_038442645.1 Agave tequilana
CACAACAAAAGCCGGATACAAGGAAATATCCAAGTGTTAGCTTCGCTTCAGAAGCTTAAACAGAATGCGATACAGCCCTGAGGATTAACTTCGTCAGAAGGATATTATGGTCAAAAAAATCATTTTAAGGGCATTACGGTCCTTTTCTGTCAAATTTCAAGGACAGCTTCGCATCCTGTCATTCAACAGGATGTGAACCGCCTAAGGATAGCTCGCTTGGAAGCTTAAAGAAGAACTCTTCAGTTCTTGGATTCCCGGTCAAGAAATTAAAGAAAATTCAGGGAATTGAACTCCCTAAAATCACAAAGATCATGATTGATCATCCTGAATTCATTTGAAGACAGCCAGAAATCGGCTTAAAAGAGAAATGGCAATCTCTCTCTTAAAGGGAAAAAATCCCTACGGCGATCGGTCGTTCGATGACCGGAGGAGGAGAAGGACCCTCCGTTGCAGAGGTTGCGACCTCTTTTCCCGCTCGTCTCTGGGAGCCATCGAAGAACTGTGGAGGTTCTTAAACTCTTGAATGAAGAAGAAAGAAGAAGAAGAGTCAAGTGCTCTGAAAAATTTAAAGAGAAATGATGACTTTCTCTCTCAGCCCGATCGGGCTTTTATAGGCCGATGATCGCCTGAAACGACGCCTCGAAAAGAGTACAGGCTGTCGTTTCTAATTAATTTGAAATGGTGCCTAAAGCGCCTTCCCGAGAAGCGCTGATTCAGCCCCACTAAGGGCTAACTTCGCCACGAGTCAAATGCGGACTTCGCACAATACATCAATAACTTCGCCAACAGGATTGCCTTAGCTCCGCTGAAGGCATAGGCCGAACTCGCATATATGCTAGCTTCGCTGGAAGCTCATTCCTGTTTCAGATGGAATCCTATCTTTAACCTCGCATGAAGTCTAACTCCGCTGAGTCAATTCAGAATGAAGGCAAAGCAAAAATCAGATGAGCAGAAAATGAACTTTCATTGATTTAAAAGGAAAGGTATATTGATACTACATCAAGGTTGTGTTTCATACAACAGAATCATTTGCTCAAGAGGCATACAAGTGGTCCTTTCTACTTTCAAGCCAGACCAACTGGACACGAAAGGCCTTCCTCCTGCACAAGGCGTAATCCTTCACATAATGATAGATTGTGCCACCAGGACAGATTATGCCACCAGGAAGTTAAACCTTCCGTAATTAAAATTGGCAGAGGACTGATCGCCACCAGCAGGTTGGATCTTTTTTGATGACAATTGGCAATGGGAAGATCCGCGACCTTACAGGTGACGTCCGCTCTCTCGAAGTGGATCATCTCAGATAAGCGGTACCAGCCTCGCTTCGAAGTGGATCATCTCGGATAAGCGACTACCAACCTCTTCTGGAACACACATCAGCTGCCCCAGTTGTTCCTCCTGCTTAGGATTTAAAGTTCCAACTGGAAAAGCAAGAGGCAATTTCTTGATCTCTTTCATCAAGTTGGCGAACATAGCTTATTGTGATGCAAACTAAACAAGTTAGCAGTAAGTCAAAGGAAAAGCTGCCATGAAATGCTAAGTCAAATTCTTTGGGGGCGAAGCAATCTGATTCAGTCAAACATTGATTTCAGTTAAAGCAGAGGATAGCCTCGCTTGCACAGTGATGATTGGTTAGCTCAGCAAATGCCAAGTCCTAACCTCGCCTATATGGCTAAGCCAGACTGATCCTGAGGGACGCAGTCTTAGCCCCACCTATATGGCAAGACTGGCTTAACTTTGAAGAGACTAAGTCCCGAGTTTTGCCTGTGTAGCGGACTTAACACGCATGCAGTGATCTTTCTTTGATCAAGTCAAAATGATAGCTTCGCTGGGAAGCTATGCTGAAATCCTTCTCTGCAGATCAGTTAAATGGAGAACAAGGGAAATTAATCCCTGAAGCAGCTGATTAAAGCTAAAGCTAAACTAAGGGAGATGAACTCCCAAAAGTTCATTGGTAAGGTCTCTGAATGATCGAGACTTACGGTCTTGGCCGGGTAATAACTAGAGTGGGCATCCCCACTAGCTCAGAGATCTGAGTATCTCTCTCAACCAAGAGAAGAGAAGAGAAAAAGCAGATCACTTCTCTTCAGACGATCGCAAGTGCCCTATTTATAGGCCTCATGGCCTGAGCATTGCCGCCTCAAGCGTGGAAGCACGAGCGCATTTAAGGCATTTATCGCGCCTTGAGAAAAGGGACGGTTTCCCTTGGAACCGTGCAAAGGAAGAAGCGTCTCCCTCATAAAGGCGTTTATGGCGCCTTGAAAAAAAAAAGAATATCCTCCCTCAGAAACACGCAAGGGAGAATATCTCCCTCGATTAATGCGAGAGAAGTCATTCTGACCTCGAAAAAGGAGTAATCCTTCTCGTGATTGACCCACATCAGTTGGCCTCGGGAAAGGGAAGATGTTCCAGAAGCGAACTTATTCTAGGAAGTCCAGACGCGAAGCTACCCAGACGTGAATATACATGATTCTTCGGCGAACTTATCCCAAAGCAGGATTGAAAGCGAAGCTGAACTCAACCACCATGGCGACGTTCGTACTTCACATACCACCGATCAAAGCAATTCAAAGTATTTCAAAGTCTGAGCTATTGCAGACTTTCAAAAACTTTGAAGGGGGTCTTGTTGACACTTAAAAAAGATAAGATTCTTACTGGCCTGAACAATGTCTAAACTTGTTGATATTTACAAAAGACGAGTGACAGACAAGCTGACGACCAGTTTTCACCCATCTCCGAGGGACAAGGAAGCAACTTGGACTCCACTGATCCATCAAGCAGACAGTGAGCCCAGATTGTCTCTAAACAGACCTCAGCAGGTCTAAGATGCTAGCACTTAGCATCACATGAGCCCAAAGGGATAGCCTCGCCTGAGGGGCTAAATCATCCAACTTCGCCTTGAAGCCATTCAAAGCTCCGCCAGGAAGCTAACTTATAGCTTCGCTGAACTATTGAAGCGCAACTCCGCAGAGAGAGTTAGCTCCGCCTGAAGCCACACACAACTGCGCAGAAAGGGTATGCGATAGCTTAGCCACAGACGACATCTAGCTCCGCTGAAGAGCTGTCTTCTGACTTCGCCAGATACTGCCTCCAGCTCCGCTGTAAGTTCAAAGCGGGCAACGCCGCTGCTGGTCTACTATGGTTAACCTTTGACCAATCAAATCTCCAGATGAGATCAATTCTATTCGGGATCAAGATCAAATCCAATCAAGATCAAATCTGAGATCAAATTTGGCAGTTGATTGCCATAATCTCTTGACTCTTCTAAAACGAGTAAGAGGATCATGAGAGATCTTTCAATTATACGGAAAGAATCAAAACGGATCAGGAGGATCAACCGACCTGCCATTTCTAGCTTCGCAGAAGCTGATCCTAGCCTCACAGTAAGGCTACTTTTCAGATTTAAACGGATTTGATTCAATCTGTTTCAATATTTTCAAGGGACAATTATACCCTTGCTCTCCTTATAAATAGCCCACCAGGGGCACAAGGAGGGAAGAGGACGCACATGCGCAAGAGACCCCCGGCAAAGAGAGAGAGGACTCCACAAGCAGAGACTTCTTCATGACGCACCGCGCGCACAAGAATTCAGAGACATTTAGAGAATTGCTTCTCTATTCAGGGTGCTGATACCTAATACTTTCTTCTTAAGGGATCTCCAGAACCAGGCGAGAAGGAATTCCTAATTGAAGGCGGTTTGAGAAGTAACAAGAGGGTTCTACCAACCTTCTGTTCTCTGATTCCCCGAACCAGGCGAGAAGGGAATCTCATCGCTCGCATCGTCAAAGGGACAAAGTGGTCGCGCGCTGACCAGACTCCTATCGGCACATTTCTCCAGAATCTCTGAGGAGATCTACTTGTATTCTTTTTAAGAATAATTGTAATTTAACTCCTCAACTCTTTTTATTGTAAGTTTTCCCCTTTGCAAATCAATGGAAAACAGCGGCTGGGTAGTTTGAAGACACACTCTAGATTCTGAAGTTGATGCAAAATCTCTGAAAGGCTTGGCTGACGAACTAAGGCTCATTATCATGGACAATCCGTCATGGCATGCCAAAGTGGTAGACCACGTGATGTTTAATGAACTTGATCACGTCAGATGTCTTCACCTATCTCAAGGGGATAGCTTCAGCCCACTTAGAAAAGTAATCGGTTATGGTTAGGATAAACCGATGTCCTTTAGATGAAGGTGGGCTGATAGGACCAATCACATCCATTCCCCACATTTTAAATGGCCAGGAAGAAGTTGTAGGACGAGGTGTCCTGGTGCCTGGTGAATGAAGTCGCCATGGATCTGACAGGCATGGCATCGCTTAGCATAAGCGATGACATCAGGGATCATTTTTGGCCAATAATATCCCAGTATTTTGAGTCGATCTCCAAGTTTTGGACAGGTGGTGAGCTCCATACATGCCATCATGAGCCTCTTTGAGTATTTCTTATGCCTCTTTATGTGACAAGCAGTGGAGGAGGATTCCATCATGTGATCGGCGATATAATGTTCTTGTGATCGCTTTATAGTAGAATTTAGGGGGTTTCTTTCTAATGGCAGCCCCCTCTTTAGGGGCTTTCCTTCATCTGGCTTCGTCATAAGCAATCTTAAAGGATTGACTTTTGATATGACATGTATGGTTTGGCCCACCATGTAGTGTCGCATCTTCTGGAAACCAGTGCCAAGCATTCTTTTTCGATCGGGTTGTACCAATGTTCGACTCTGATTATAGTTCTATTCAGGTAATAGCCTGCCTGCTCGTGTTTTTGATCATTATTCTGGCTAGTAAAGCTCCTAAAGAATGATCCATCACTCGAACGTATATCAGGAAAGTTTTTCTGACACTAGAGCTGTAAGGACAGGTGGATGTGTGAGGTACTGCTTGATTTTCTCGAATGCTTGTTGGCAAAAATCGTCCCAGATGAATGAAACACCCTTCTTTATCAATTTGGTCAAGGATTGGCATCGTTCTGAGAGATTCAAGATAAACCTCCGGATATATGCTAGTCGCCCTTGTAGTCCTCTAAACTCTCTAAGATTCCTTGAAGGTTGCATCTCCTAGACAGCATGGACTTTCTCTAGGTCGAGATGGATTTTTTTGGATGTGATGACAAACCGTAGGAATTTACCGCTGGCTATCCCCTGGAAGGATTTAATAGGGTTCATCTTGGATTGTTGCGCCCACATAATATCGAATACTGTCTTCAGATATGCTATGTGATCGTATTTGGCACGGATTTTCACTGCAATGTTGTCAACATAGCACTCCACTGTTTTGTTATATACTCGTGGGAAATTGCATTCATAACTCTTTGGTATGTCGCCCCCGCATTCTTCAATCTGAAGGGCATGACAGTATAGCAATACACCCCCAATGGTATCCTAAAAGATGTATACTTCTCATCATCAGGGTACATTTTAATTTGATTGTACCCAGAGAATCCGTTCATGAAAGACATCCATTCAAGCTCACACATGTTGTCTATCATGACATTCGTGATTGGAAGGGGGAACTCATCTTTAGGAAACGCCTAATTTAGGTCACAAAAATCAATGTGAACCTAGATCTTCTCATTTTTCTTAGCAACAGGGACGATATTGGCTACCAAATTAGGGTGTTGTTCTTCCCTGATAAAACCAGAGTCTATAAGCTTCTTGACTTCTGACTAGATTGCTTTCATTATTTTCAGGTGGAACTGTCGTTGTTGTTGCTTGACAAGCTTCACATCTGATTGATGTTGAGGGATGCATAGCCACTTGAGGATCAAGCCCAGACATATCCTCGTAGTTCTAGGTGAAAACATCTATGTACTCTCGCACAAGAGATATTAGATCCTCCTTCTCCGGAGGTGATAAGCTTTCGCTTATAAGGATGGGCTTGGGATTAGTCTCATCTCCCAGATTAATCTGGGTAACCTTATCCTCTATGGGTTGTTGGAATTACTCAAAGCGGATATCTTAGAGAGTATTTAAGTCTTTGATCTAAGGATCTGTATCTGACTGGATCATTTCTTCATCTCCATCTTTCGGGTGGCTTGTTGAAACCATGTTGACCGAAAGGTCTTTGAAGATATTGTCGACGCTAACATCTGACTCTCATGATGACGTGCCTGATGAGTGGTTATGATATTGAAAGTACAGCTAGAGGGGGTGAATAGGTGTAAGGCTAATCTAGTGATAAATGATGCGGAATTAAAACAAATTGCAACACACTTAGTGTAACCAAAGAGTGTAGCTGAATTCCCGGTGAAGGGCTCTGGACTATTTCCTCTAAATTCCTCTAAATAAGAGTTGAGGTGCTATGCAAAGCTCTCTTGGTTAACACAAGTATGATACACAATTAAACCCAAGCATATAAGTATGATATGAACAATATGAAATAATGTAAGGCACAATATAAGAGAGAGAGTTTAGAGTAGTGGATCAAATGCAAACACCAAAATATGTTTCGAGGTTCGAGTCACTGCTCTACGTCTCCGCCTTCACACAGAAGGATTTTCACTATATCGTCCACATAGGGAACCTCCACGGAGGATTTTGGTAATACAAACTGAGAGCACACAACTCCTCTCTCCAACAATACAACCTCTACATAAGAGGCATGACACTACACAAATCACCTCTACACTTAGAGGGATGGAAACTTAGCCAAGCAACTATCAACCTCACACAAGAGGGATAAGGCTCAAAGCCACAACTCCACAATCACCTCTGCACTAAGAGGGATATCAACACAACCTCCACAATTGAAAGTACACCTAGAGGGGGGTGAATAGGTGTACCGCTATTCTAATGAACTAAATGCAGAAATTAAAATCTAAATTACAACTACACTTAATGCACCCAACGAGTGTAGCCGAATTCCCAGTGAAGGGCTTGGACTAACTCCTCTTGATTCCTCTGAATAAGAGCTGAGGCGCTATATGAAGCTCTTGTGGTTAATCACAAGTGAGGCACACACAAATAAGCCAAGCATATAAGTATGACAATATGAAATGATGTAAGGCACAATATAAAGAGAGAGAGAGTTAGAGAGACAATGGATCAAACGCAAACACAAGTAATTTGTTTCGAGGTTCGAGCCACTGCTCTACGTCCCCGCCTTCACACAGAAGGATTTCCACTATCTCGTCCACACAGGACTTCCCACACAGGGAACCTCCACTGAGGATTTGGGGAAATACAATCACCGAGAGTACACAACTCCTCTCTCAACTGAATACAACCTCTCATAGAGGCTAGTCTCAAAGCCACACAAACACCACCTCACACAAGAAGGGTAGGCACTTAGCCAACAAATCAATCGCCTCACACTTGAGGGATTCCAACACAAACTCCACCTCTACACTTAGAGGGAGCCAACCAACAATCTCAACCTCTCACTAGAGGGAGCTAACCACCACTCCAAAATCAACCTCTACACAAGAGGGATAACACAAGTAGGGAGGGTACAACACATGGTTGTTTCCACAATCACAAACTATCACTTTCTCACAAAAACAAAGATCCTAATAGATAGGATAGTATGTAAGCTCAAGTGTGAGAAATCAAGGTGTTTGGAAATCAAATAACAAAGAAAAATACTTGGGAAAACACTTTGAATTTGATAGAAATGAAGAACAACACAAATATCCCAAATCTCTATTTTTCTTTGATTTTTCCAACCCTTGAAAACAAATGAAGATAGATCTTTAAAACAACAAACTCTTTTGAAAAATTTGCTTTTAAAACACTAGAGAATAGGTGAATTTTTTGCTCTTGAAAATCTTGGAGAAAACCTCTCTCAAATGGGGTATTTATATCCCAAAACAGATTTGCCCGTTGGCTACTGACTAGGCCAGAATTGACTGGCCGGTCGACCGGCCAACGGTCAAATTTTTGACCGTTGAGCCTGCCGGTCGACCGCGCGGTCGACCGTGCCAATCCAGAGAGCAGATTGCTCTCTGGCCGATCGACCTCTCGGTCGACCGTGCCTTGCTCACGGTCGACCGCCCCCACCCGAGAGTGGGGCACTTGCAGTCGGTCGACCGCCCGGTCGACCGGCCCAAGTGGCTGGTCAGCGTGCACAACCTTGTGCACGTCGGTCGACCGGTCGGTCGACCGACTCTGTGTCCGGTCGATCGGTCCGGTCGACCGCTAGAGCCTGGCAGACAGCAAATCAGGACTTAAAACTTGGGTTTTTTAATTCCAATAAATTCCCATAAAATCTCTAAAAATCTACAAAAATAGTTTTAGTATGATACTTTGATATATAAACATGTGTAAAAAAATTTCTACACATATTTCAAACTTTTTGAACCATTTTTGTGACTTACAAATTTTGCCGAAAATCAAACTCGTATTTTCCAAAACTTGAATTTTTGAATTGAAAATACGTTTTGTCCAAAACTCATCAAAATACAAAAACATGATATGAAATAACATTGAAGCATGTTGCATATGGATATAAGTCCAATATACATGAAAGATATATATATCAATATTTTTGATATTAAATCTGAAATTATGTTTTGTTTAAATACCAAAACACCAAACTTATGAAATAGACTATCAAGCTAAGTTTGTTTAAAATATGAAGCATAGATGTATATAGAACAAATCTAATATACATTAAACCATGTAAACTTGTTGATACTATCTATTCATGAAAACCAAGATCGGTTAAACCAAAAACTGAAAACCAATAAACATGAAAACTAAAACAAGTGTGTGTGTTGTGAACTTGAGCATATCACACTATCTAGTCTTTACAAATGGATCTAAAATAAAAACTAAACTATGTACCGAAGTCTTCTTGACGAACTCTATCTTCAAGTCGACTCGATCCAAACCGTGATCACCGAGCTTGACTCCAACGAGTGCTAGGTATGAACTATATCGCTCGGGCTCTTGAATCACCATGTGAGAAGCTCCAAAACACCTTTGTTGAAGCTAATCACTTACTAATATCTTGATTAAGTATCTGAAACTAAACATCACAAGATTATTAGTAAACATAACTACATGAGTTAATCGTCATCAAAACTAGAGTGGAAGGCCTCTGGGACAACAATCTCCCCCTTTTTGATGATGACAAAACTCATGGAGTTATATATGCATGGATTAAAGTTAAGCTTCAAGGAAGCTCCCCCTTAACTCATGCATAGCAATAAACATAAGATATACGCAATGAAATATTAAACATGAATATGCATCATCATGCATGAATCAAACATATGTTTCAAAAACCTTCTCTCTTTTTTGTTAAAAACTCTCAAATCATTTTTCTCATATACATAAAACTCAATATATGTAAAAACACAAATATGCATATAAAAAACTCAATATCTTTCTCCCCCTTTTGTCAATCATCAACAAAGGGTCAAAGAAAACAATATTCTCCCCTTTTTGTCTTAAACAAAAAAATATCAATAAGGGGTGAAATCAAAAACAAAACTTTCTTGATACCAATTGAAAGAAAAAAATATATCAATTGAGTGCATCATGATATCAATGAAATATACCAATGAAAGTACACAATGTGGTATATAAAACAAATATAGATTTAAATACCAATTGATACCAATTGTAAATAAATACCAATTAAATACCAATTGTAAGTAAATAAATCATTTTTAGCAATTCAACCAAACATTTTGATATCAATAAAACATACCAATTGAAAGTAAAACTTATAGGTAATCTTGATACCAATTAGAAAAGATTAGTACCAATTGAAAAGTAATTTCTCATTAAAGGCATATGATCAAAAATAATCAATATCCCTTTTCTTAATTATTTTTAACATAAAGTGTAGGAGTAGAAATACCAAAACCAATTGAAAGGTGAAATACCAATTGATAGTATAAACATGAATTTTCTCCCCTTTTATGAAATACCAAATAAAATGATGCATAAGCTTGTATATGATACCAATTGAAACATAGTCAATTGAAATAAAATAGTCATTAAGGAAATCAAGCTTAGCATAGCCAAAATTTGTGCTCAAAGATATAGAGATATAGTAAGCACAAATAAAGCATATATATGTATGTAAAATTAAATACCAATCGAAATTGATACTATTTGAAATTGAAAGCATACATATATAAAAACATATATGAGTATACAAAAAGAATGTCAATAGTGATACCAATTGAAAAGATCCAATGATACCAATTGAAAACACAATAAGATCAAGTGTATATCTCATATTACCTTTCCACCCATACCATGCACATGTTTAAAAGGATTTTCAATAAGATGCATACAAGGCATGGTCGCCCAGCCAACCGCCCGTATATGGAAAAGGTTTTCAAAAATAGGTTTTGTTGGCCCGGAGGCCTTCCTCTCTAGTTTTGATGATGATTAACTCATGTAGTTATGTTTACTAATAATCTTGTGATTTTAGTTTCAGATCATTAAGTAAGATATTAGTTGGTGATTGCTTCAAAAAGAGGAGTTTGGAAGCTTTCACATGGTGATTCCCGAGCCCGAGCGTCATGATGATACATAGCCATGCTCGTTGGATCACGGTTTGGACCGAGTCGACTTGAAGATGGAAGATCATCAAGAAGACTTAGGTATCCTAGTTTAGTTTGTGTATTTTAGAT
Organism: Agave tequilana; assembly: GCA_038442645.1. Lineage (NCBI taxonomy): Eukaryota > Viridiplantae > Streptophyta > Magnoliopsida > Asparagales > Asparagaceae > Agave > Agave tequilana. Next base: position 10,585 of record JAVJIF010014081.1, read on the forward strand.
CCATGTGTAAAGCTTAGAATAGTTGATATGCTCAAGTGCACAACACACACGTTTTTATGTTTGGATATTGGTTTTTCGGTTTTAGTTTAACCGATATTTGTTTTCATGAATAGATTGATCAAAATAAGTTTAAATGGTTTATATGTATAGTAGATGTATTCTAGTTATACATGCATGCTTAACTTTTAAACAAACTTATTTTGACTTTCCTATTCATGTATTGAAAAATCCAAGTTTGATAAAATACAAGTTTTGGTTTTTGGTAAAAATGTTAAGACACAAAAATAGTTTCATATGCCTGATATTTGAGTTAAAATATTTATCACATGTTTATATATCAATGCAAAATGTTAAAACTATTTTTGGGTATTTTTACAAGAGATAAAAGATTTTTAGAAATATTTTTAACAAGTGTTTCTAACCCAGAACTGTGCTGACAGACCAAGCCGGTCGACCGACGTGCACAGACTTGTGCACGTCTGCTGGCACAGTGGGCCGGTCGGCCGGGCGGCCGACCGGATCAGAGAGCCTTGCTCTCTGTATCTGGGCGGTCGGCCGAGCGGCCGACCAGATCAGAGAGTCTGCTCTCTGTATCTGGGCGGTCGGCCGTGCGGTCGACCGGGTTGCCCCAACGGTCACATTTTTGACCGTTGGCGGTCGGCCGGCCAGCCGACCGCTAGGCCTGTCAGGCTGCCAGATCAGCCTAACGGCTAGTTTTTGTTTTGGCCTATATAAACCCCATTCCTTTGGGATTTTGGCTAAGGTTTTTAACAAGAAAAATTCTCAGTTTCTCCAGAGTTTAAAAGAAGTTTTAAAAGAGTTTTAAAGCTTAAAGATTTCATTTTTATTGTTTTTCAAGGGTTTTGGAAAATCAAAGAAAACTAGGTTTTTAGGATATTGTTTTGGATTTTCATTTCTATCATCTACAAGAGATTTCCCAAGTAGTTTTTCTTTGTGATTTGCTTTCCAAAAACACCTTGATTTCCACTTGAGCTATATCTTCTATCCTAATCTATTAGGATCTTTGTTTTTGTGAAAAAGGAGAGTTCATGGTCTTTGGAACCACTTGTTGTAAAACCCTTGCTTTGTTGTATCCCTCTTTGGTAGAGGTTGATCGGGTGATTGGTTTGCTCCCTCTTTGGTAGAGGTTGAGGCTTGTGGTTTGCTCCCTCTAGTGAGAGGTGGAGTTTGGTTTGTAAACCCTCTTCGGTAGAGGTGTTGTTGGTTGTTGTTTGGCTACGGGCCTACCCCTCGGTTGTGAGGCGGTGTTTGAGAGAGGAGTTCGGTACTCCTATTGTTGTAACAAATTCTCCTCGGTGGAGGTTCCCTCGGTGGGAGATAGTGGATTGAAAATCCTTCTCGGTGAAGGCGGGGATGTAGAGTTAGGGGCTCGAACCTCGAAACATATCTTGTTGTTAGCGTTTGATCCATTGTCTCTCTAACCCTCTCTCTCTATTTGTGTTGTGCATAGCATCATTCTTTTTGTCATATCATTCATATCTATTTGCTTGTGTTGTCCTTGCATTGATTCATATTGCTTATTCATTATATGTTTGGATTGCTTGTGTGTGCCTCACTTATACTTAACTACAAGAGCTTCATATAGCACCTCAACCCATATCTAGGGGAATCAAGAGGAGTTAGTCCAGAGCCCTTCACGGGAAATTCGGCTACACTTGTGTGTTGTATTAAGTGTGATTGCAAATTTGTTTTAAGCTTCCGCATTTAGCGTATTTAGTTTATATATTAGCATTATCACCTATTCACCCCCCTCTAGGTGATTTACAATTGGTATCAGAGCCTATGCTCCTGATACTTTAGGCTTAACATCCTAGGAGTGAGATCCTTTGTTTGCTAGTCTACATTTGCATTTGCTTGTTTGCACACATATAGTTTACATCCATGGACTTCATGACCCCACCTATGTTTGACCCTTCCAACATTCTTGTTTGGAAGATTAGGATGTCCGTTTATTTACAAACCCTAGGACATAAGGTTTACCTTGCCATTACCAAGGAATCCTACCTTAGTGATAGCAAGCATATAGGGGCCAATGCACAAGCCCTTGAGGCCATTAGAAGCACTCTTCCTAAAGAATATCTTTTGCTTGCTTCTAACTTTGATTCCGCATTTGCAGTGTGGAACAAGTTGACAACAACCACCACCTCCGAGCTTCAAGTGCCAATCCAACAAGAGAAGGAGACTAGTGGAGAATTCGATTCACAATGCTATACGGTCCAAGGGAATGACTCCCTTGAGGTACACTCGGAAACCCACTTAGATGATGATGATGATGTTAGTTCTTCAAATGATCATAATGATGCCCATGCTTTAAATGAAGAACTTTCTATTGTTTGTGAAAAATTGATAGAAAAGTATAAAATTTTGAAAAAGAAGACTTGTGCTTTAACTAAAGAAATGAAAAATTGTCTTCTAACTTGATTGTGTTTTGCAAGAGAAAGTGGAGATCTATAATGAAAGGGATTCATTAAGGTCTCAACTTGATCTTGTACTAAAAGAAAATAATTTTTTAAAATTTAGAAATGATTGTGAAACTCTTTTGAAGAATAATGATGTTTTGTCTTCAAAAGTTGAATTTGTTTTAAGAGAAAATGATTCTTTGAAAAGAGAATTGACTTCATTTCAAAAGAATTAAAAATTTGTTTAAATAAAAATAAATCTTTGAAAAATGATATTGTTTCTCATGTTTGCCATGCTAGGGTAGTTTCACCTAGATCACCCCTTGCATGTTTCACCTCTTCCTTAATTGAAAAAGATATATCCTTACTTAAGAAGAGTGTAGATTGTTTGGGCTCCACTTTGAGCCAATGTGTAGTGGGTCATACACGTTTGGAAACTTTGTTTCGAAAGAAACAAGTTCCATCTATTATGCATGCACACCCATCACGGCATACACATGCTCCTCACGGACACCATCACACTATGTATGCTCATGTGTACACTTGTACACATTGTGGCCGTAAGGGCCACCTTGCTAAATTTTGCTTTGATAGATTACATAATGTAAATTTAGCAAATAACTTTGTTTGGGTTAGAGAAGGTACTAACCCCCATGGACCCAATAAGATATGGGTACCAAAGACCACCCCTCTTGTATTTGATGTAGGAGTGGGCTCTCGCATGACGTGAGAGTAGAGGTACCTTGGAGTGGATGCGTTCCGTACTTAAAGAGAACCAATTGGATGCATCACTTTCAAGGGAAGTTTGGTGGAGAGGACCACCATGTTTTGGAGACAAGAAGAGTTGCCTTCTAGGATTTGGTAACGATTCCTAAACTCCTTATTATTGTTTACATGCTTTCCATTTTATTGTTTATAGCATGTTTTATTGTTTAGTGATTATCATGTAAATACCATGTTTATTAGACCATTGACATACATGTATAGTATTTGAGACACCCATGTTTATATGGACCCATATTTTGTGTTCTCATCGTTTGTTTAGCTATCATGTTTATCATAGGTTTAATAACATGTGAATTTGCATAATAATCATGTTTTTGTTTATCATGATGATCTTTATCTTGTTTTGATGCTTCATGATTTGAATATATGTTTAAATGTTAGTTTTCATTAAGACTAGGAGTTATACTTGTGCATATAGTGGGCTACAAATAAATCTATATATGTTTGTGCTTGAATGCTTATTTGAACCCATTAGATGTGCTAGTATAGTTTAGTTTTGATGATTCATGCATTTTAAACTTGTATTCCCTTTTTGGTTTTGTTTTATGATCTTGTGTTTTCATTTCATGTATATGTCTATTTTGTCAAACTTTAAGAAATACATGTATACCCCTTGAGTCATTTGCTTTTCATGCAAATCTATACATATGGACTCAATTGTGTTTAGGGATATGTATGTATACTTTTTGTGTTGACAAATCATACATATACCTTGAAATGAAATTTGTTTTAATGAAAATTTAGTTTTTCATGTTTCCATGTTTAACTTCATGTATATGTCCATTTTATCTAAACTATTGTTTATACATATACATCCTTTTTGAGCCACATGCCTTCATGCATATATCTTTGTGGACTCGTTGTGTTTGGATATGTATGTATACTTTAGTTTGTATAGGACAAACATATACCTTGAAGATTAAATAAGTTTTGATGATTTTCATGTTTCAAGGAATTAATTGAGCTTAATTGAACATCTTTCATGATTATGATCTTCACATCTTACTTGTACACTCACATTTATTGTTTACTCATGTGTTTGTTTTCATGAGTCATATTTATGCTTAATTGATTATGAGTGTTGACTATTTTGTGAATTTCATGTTTATGAAAAATAATTTTGTTTTATTCCTTGCTTGAAGGATTTCGTACTAGTTTACAAATTTTTCATATAACTAGTTGCGATATTCTTCATTTGGTAGAGTTTTTCAAACAAAGCTTATTTTCAAATCTATTTTTGAAAACCCCTACCTTCCATGGGCGGTTGGATGGGAGACCATGCCATGTATACCCTTTTTGAATATCTTTTAAACCTGTGCATGAATGGGTGGTAGTTATATGATGTATACACTTGATCATTATTGTTGTTTCAATTGGTATTATTGAATTCTTTCAATTGGTATCAATCTTGACCTTTCTTGTATACTCATATATGTTTGTATTATATGTTTGTATGTATGTATGCTTTCAATCTAAGAATATCAATTTCAATTGGTATCTATTTTTTCATACATATATATATCTTGTTTATGCTAAGCTTGAGCTTCAATTTTGTTTCAATTGATTAGTTTTCAATTGCTTTTCAATTGGTATCTTATTTCAAGCCTATGCATGTATTTTGTTGGTATTTCATAAAGGGGGAGAAATTCGATTTTCATGTTTACAATTGGTATTTATATTTCCACTCCCTTACTTTATGATAGAAAATAAAAATTTTAAATTGATATCATATACTTAAAAAAAAATACTCTTTTTGATATCAAGATGTTTATTTGAATGTTTTAAAATGGTATCTCAAAATTTTGTTTTAAAAATAAAAATAAAAAATAAATACAAAAGTTTTGATTTATATTGCCTATATGCAAGGAGAGTTTAACATCTCTTCTACATATAGATTCATGATGAGTGTATCTTGTATTGAAGAGCTTGACAATCTCTTCTTTATGTGGTACACGTTTGTAGGGGGAGCTTCACATCTCCTCTTATGCATTACATAGTGTATGTTATGTGAATTAGGGCTTGTCATCTCTCCTTCATGTAATGTATCTATATAGGGAAGCTTCACATCTTCCTCTTCATGAATGTATATCGCATATACCATTTGTTGATCGATCTATGTTTACTTTCAATTGGTATCAAGATGCTACTTTGACATATTTTCAATTGGTACCTTAATTGATTGTCACCCCTATCTGGTTTTGTTTTTGTTTTAGACAAAGGGGGAAACATTGTCTTTATTAACCCTTTTGTTGATTCATTGGTTCGAACAAAAAGGGGGAGAAAAATTTATTGATTTGGTTTTGCTTTTACCCTTTATTGATGATTGTTTCTTTGTATTAAAAAGGGGAGAAGATTTTGTTTTGTTTTGGTTTTATCCCTTTGTTGATGATTGACAAAAAGGGGAAGAAAGATTTTGAGTTTAATTTAGTTTATATATGCATATTTATGTTTTGCATATATTAAGTTTAATTTAGTTTAATTTTAATTGGTATCTAGAGCATGTTTTGTTTTTGAACATTTCATTGGTATCTAGAGCCTTTTTATTGTTTATGCATATCTATATGTTGGCCCAAAAGGTTACACTCTCCATTTGTTTAGAGTTTTGATGATAACAAAACAAATAAGAGCTAGTTGGTACTAATAAGTTTGTTCAAGATAAGTTTCAGGTTTGTACCATATTTGGAAGCCATTGTTTAGCTATTGCAAGATCTTCTAGGTTCATGAAGTAAAGAAGTCTTATGGCACATCAAGGAAGGATCATAAAAGAGAGGCTCTAGCAAGACTTTACATGTCTCAAGACTTCAAGATTGCTCAAGATAATTCATTAGTTTTGTTAAAGAATAGTGATTAGGATTGAAGCTCTATATTCCAACACACATGTTTTTGCGCACATGCATTTCCTAGAAATATTCCGTATAAAGATATACAAAATATTTTAATACAAAGACTTTTGTTTATAAACTCAACTTTAGGTATTATACATGTTTCATATCAAAAATATTTTATTTCATATCAAAATCCCCTTAAAATTTTGTTTCAATTTCAGCTTCTGGCCTGATCCGGTCGACCGTCCGGTCGACCGACCGACCCTGTGCCAGGTAAAGCCGGCCGACCGACCCAGTCGACCAAGGTTCTGGCAGCAGTGTGTATCCGTGTGCATGTTTCACGGTCGACCGTGCGGCCGACCGAAACCTTCCTGACTGTAAGACATTTGCTCTCTGTTTATTTCGGCCGACCGGGCGGTCGACCGATAGCCTGCAACGGCTCTTTTTATTTGAATCCCGGTCGACCGGCCGGCCGACCGAGGTAGCCGTTTCAGCCATAACGGCTAGTATTTTAAACGCGTTTTAAAATTGTGTTTTTCGTTTTTAAACGTATTTAAGGGATATTTTATGGGTCAAAATCTTCCTTATTGACATTATATGTGTTTACCTTTTGATCCCTAGCCCTATCCTATAAATAGTGGTGATTAGGGTTATGTTTATACAAGAAAAACAACAATCAAGCTATATACAAAAGTTTCAAAGTCTTCAAAAGTTTTCAAGAGAGTTTGGTCCTTGGTTTTCGTGCTGAAGATTCTCTCATCGCTGAAGTTTTATTTTCTAAACTCTCTCTAGTTCATTTTCTTTTTCCACTTACACTATTTGAGCTTCAATTCTAACCATTACTCTACAGGGCTCTTGTAAGGGAAAGAGGCGTTTGCAAAAGATAGTTTGTGGTCTTTTGATCACTAAGAGAGAATTTGTACTTGAGATTGTGGAGTTGGGTACTCCGGTGTTTTTGTAACCTCTTTGTGAAGTTATAGTTGTTAGAAATCCTTCTGGGTGAAGGCGGGGATGTAGAGCTGGGTGCTCGAACCTCAGAAAAATTCTTCGTGTTTGCGTTTGGTTTACTTGTTCTTACTTGCTCTTAATTCTTTCTAACTTTATATTCATTACTTTATCTACTTGCTTCACATTTTCTTTGCAACATTGTACTTGCTCTTCATTTTCATAGTTATATTCTCTTGTTGCATCAAATTTTTTATTGTGCATTGATTAGCATAATCACCTATTCACCCCCCTCTAGGTGATTTTCAATTGGTATCAGAGCTTGGACTCTAGGTTTGGCTTAACATCCTTAGAGAGATCCTTAAAAATTTGCTAATCAACATTTGCATTCTTTCATTCATACACTAGTAAACATGGCCGATAACATCAAAACCCCTCCTAAATTTGATGGACTTAATTTCCCTATTTGGAAGGTTAGGATGACTATCTTTTTACAATCTTTAGGTAGCTTAGTTGCAAAAGCCTTGACCAAACCCTATGTTAGACCCGATAGTGATGAAAGCACATGGTCCGACTTTATCTTTAGAGAATATGAGGCTAATTCAAAGGCCCAAAACTCCCTCCTAACCGCCTTGAATGAGGATGACCTTACACGGGTAATACATTGCCAATCCGCTTATGAGATTTGGCAACATTTGTTGGTCACACACGAGGGGACTTCACAAGTTAAGAGAGCTAAGATAGATCTTTTAAGGTCCCAATATGAATCTTTTAAAATGATTGATGATGAAACCATTGATTTTATGATTACAAGGTTTACTAAAATCACCAATGCTCTTTCTTCTTTAGGTGATGATATTTTCAATGACCAAAAGGTGCGAAAAGTGATTCGGGCTCTTCCTTCATCATGGGAGATAAAGGCCACCACCTTGAAAGAATTGAACGACAAGGACGAAATGGACCTCATGAGTCTCATCGGGAACTTAAAGACCCATGAGATGAAAAAGAAGGCAAGAGAAGAGGCCGCTCCGCTAAAGAAGAAGTCCATAGCATTCAAATCGTCATCCACTCTTGAGGACGATGAAGAAGATGAAGAAGAAGATGAGGAGCTCTCCCTTCTTGTGTGAAACGTCAAAAGGATATACCGGAAGAACAAGCTCAACTTCCGAAAAAAATTTCAAGGTAAAGAGGAGAGAAGAATTATTTGCTACAATTGCCGAAAACCCGGACATATCATGGCCGATTGCCCGGATTTCAAGAAGAAGATGACTTCCTCCTTCAAGCCAAAGAAGCCGGTCGAAAAGAAAGCCTATAAAGCCACATGGGATTCGGAAAGCGAATCCGAAGACGAGGTAGACACGGCGAACATGTGTTTCATGGCAAACACACCAAAGGTAACCCCACAACCTCTTGATGAAGATGATGAATTATCTAAAGAAGTTATTGTACATGCTTTTGTTGAACTCTTCGAAACATATGATAATAAAAAGATTGAGTGTTCAAAATTGGAAAAGGAAGTTGCTTTTCTTAAAAATCAACTTGCTATGGTTTCTAAAGAAAAGGATGAAATTTCTTCCAATCTCATTTCTATCCAAGAAAAATTTAGTGCTTATAAAGTTGCTTGCAAAGCAAAATTTCCTAAGATTGATGAAAAAGAAATTTCTTCTTTAAAAACTAAAATGGTTGATTTTGAGAAGGTTTTGAAAGATTGTGCTTTAACACAAAGAAACTTGAAGAAAAGTTTTCTAAAAAGCACACTTCTCATGTTAAAGATTCTCATGTAAAGATTTCTCATGCTCACACTTTACACAACACTCATGTTAAATCCACACATGCTCACAAGTCTCACACACATTATGCTTTTAAATATGGTAGAGTGTATAGATGTACTTATTGTGGTAAGAATGGACATTTGGCTAAGTTTTGTTATGACCAAGTAAATAGATCAAATAATCTTGTTGGGGTTCATGGCACTAACCTTTAGGACCCAAGAAAATGTGGGTACCAAATCAAGTCCTAAGCTATTTGATGTAGGTACACACCAAGGCTCCAAGACGTAAGGAGCGGTGGTACCTTGATAGTGGTTCTTCGAGACACATGACATGGGATATCAATAACTTTACAACCCTATCAAGGTACATGGAAGGTGGCACCGTCACCTTCGGGGATGACTCCAAGGGTACTATCCTCGGTATAGGTAACATTCAAATTGGTGCATCTCCTATTATAGAAAATATTGTTCTTGTTGATGGTTTAAAACATAACTTGCTTAGTATAAGTCAACTTTGTGATCGTGGACTTAAAGTTGTTTTTGATGACTCTTCCTGCAAGATTTTTGATTGCAAAACCAATGAGTGTATTCTCACCGAATTTCGTGATGATAATGTTTATATCATTGACATGCTTAATTTGGATTGTTCTACTAAATGCTTGAATGTTTTTGATGAAAATTCTTGGCTTTGGCATAGAAGATTAGGACATGCATCTTTTGAACATCTTTCTAGGATTAATTCTAAGGAATTGGTGAAGGGTATTCCTTACTTGAAATTTGAGAAAGACCGCATTTGTAGTGCGTGCCAACGTGGGAAACAAACCAAGTCTTCCTTCAAACCAATCAAGGATATCATGTCAACAAGGCCATTAGAATTAATTCATATGGACCTTTTTGGACCAACTAAAACTAAAAGCTTAAATGGCAGTAGATATGCATTTGTTTAAGTTGATGATTTTTCCCGATTTACTTGGGTTTTCTTTTTGGAAAATAAAGATCAAACTTTTTCTCATTTCAAGATTTTTTGAAAAAGGGTTGAAAAAGAAAAAGTTTTTTCGATTTTGAAGATAAGGAGTGATAGAGGTGGTGAGTTTGTTAACCAACTCTTCATGACTTATTGTGATGAAAAGGGAATTAAGCATGAAATGTCATGTCCTAGAACTTCACAACAAAATGGAGTTGTAGAAAGGAAAAATAGAACACTTCAAGAGATGGGTAGGACAATGATAAGTGAATATGACCTCCCTCAATATCTATGGGCCGAGGCCGTAAACACCGCATGCTACATATCAAATCGTATTTATTTGTGTAAAAATTCTTCCAAAACATCTTTTGAAATGTATCATTCTAGAAAACCTAATGTTTCATATTTCAAAGTTTTTGGATGCAAGTGTTTTGTTTTGAATACTAGAGATAACTTGGGTAAATTTGATGCTAAGGCTTATGAAGCTATTTTTATTGGATATTCTTCTACTAGTAAAGCTTATAGAGTATTCAATAGATCTTCCCTTACCATTGAAGAATCCATGCATGTTAAATTTGATGAATCTAATGTGGTTGTTGAGAATATTGTAGAAATTGACCCATTAGGTGAAGACATGGAGAGACTATCCTTGAAGGACTCACCCACTCAAGAAGAAAAGCAAGACTCCATTGGTGATGTTCATAAGGATGAAGTGAAAGATTCTCAACCACTTCCTAAAGATTGGAGATACGCTACAAATCACCCCAAGGAACTCATTATAGGTGATGTATCTAAGGGGGTAACAACTCGCTCCAAGCTCCATGACTTATGTGGTAACTTTGCATTCATTTCTCATTTTGAACCCAAAAGCATTCTCGAAGCCGAGACGGACTCATATTGGTTGCTAGCCATGCAAGAGGAACTAAATCAATTTGAGCGCAACCAAGTTTGGCATCTTGTTCCTAGGCCCCACGATAGACCAATAATTGGTACTAAGTGGATCTTTAGAAATAAGTTGGATGAGTTCAGAAATGTCATTAGGTATAAAGCTAGGTTAGTGGCCCAAGGTTACACTCAAGTTGAAGAAATTGACTTTGAGGAGACCTTTGCACCCGTAGCATGGCTTGAAGCCATACGGATAACACTAGCTTTTGCATCTTTTAAAAATTTTAAAATTTTTCAAATGGATGTGAAAAGTGCATTTTTAAATGGTTTTATAAATGAAGAAGTTTATGTTGAACAACCTCCCGGTTTTGTTGATCATGTTCATCCAAATTTTGTTTTTAAACTTGATAAAGTTTTGTATAGATTGAAACAAGCTCCAAGAGCTTGGTATGAAAGGCTTTCTAGTTTTCTCATTTCAAATGATTTTGTTAAAGGCAAAGTAGACACAACTCTTTTTACTAAGCATGTTGATAATGACATTTTAATTTTACAAATTTATGTTGATGATATAATCTTTGGTTCTACTAATGAGTTTTTATGCAAGGAGTTTGAAAAGGTTATGCAAAGTGAGTTTGAAATGTCTTCCATGGGTGAATTGAATTTCTTCCTTGGACTCCAAATCAAGCAATTGCAAGATGAAAATTTCATATGTCAAGCCAAGTATGCAAAGAAACTCGCAAAGAAGTTTGGACTTGAAAGCTCAAAAGTTTGCAACACTCCTATGGCAACTACAACCAAGCTTGATAAGGATGAACAAGGTAAAAATGTTGATATTAAATTGTATAGAAGCATGATAGGTAGTCTTTTGTATTTGACGGCAAGTAGGCCGGACATAATGTTTAGTGTGTGTCTTTGTGCTAGATTCCAATCGTGTCCTAAAGAGTCCCATCTTATTGCGATAAAACGCATTATTCGTTATATTAAGGGCACAATTGGAATGGGTCTATGGTATCCGAAAACAGGAGATTTTTCAATGACAAGTTATTCGGATGCTGACTATGCGGGTTGTAGAGTAGATAGAAAGAGTACTGTGGGACATGTCAATTTCTTGGTAATTGTCTTGTTTCATGGTCCTCTAAGAAACAAAATTTCGTAGCTCTATCAACCACCGAGGTGGAGTATGTTGCAGCGGGGGCTTGTTGTGCACAAGTCCTTTTGATGAAACATACTCTCCTTGATTATGATTTGCATTATGATCATATAAAAATTTTTTGTGATAATACTAGTACTATTCATATGACCAAAAATGCAAATCAACATAGTAAGACCAAGCACATTGAGATTAGGTATCACTTTCTTAGAGATCATTTTGAGAAAGGTGATATAGATATTAATTATGTTTCAACGGATTTGCAACTTGCCGATATTTTTACTAAACCACTTGATTTTGCTAGATTCTCCTTTATTTGTGGTGAACTAAATATTTGTGTTATTGATTAAAAGTTTTTATCCTTTTTGATGTATGACAAAAAGGGGGAGAATAAGGTTTGAGCAGGTTTGAGTTTGTATTGTTTTTGTTTTTACAATAAGCTTGTATTGTTTTTGTTTTTACCAAGTGTTTTTGATTTTCTTGTATTTACCGTTTAAGTGTTTTATACCTTTAGTTTCATGGTTTTTGCTTGCATATTGCATTTTTTTAATTATTTAATATAGCATAATTTGAGGGGGAGCTTAGACCTCTCCTTTATTTTTAACATAGCCTATTTGTTTTGTCATCATCAAAAAGGGGGAGATTGTTAGCCCAAAAGGTTACACTCTCCATTTGTTTAGAGTTTTGATGATAACAAAACAAATAAGAGCTAGTTGGTACTAATAAGTTTGTTCAAGATAAGTTTCAGGTTTGTACCATGTTTGGAAGCCATTGTTTAGCTATTGCAAGATCTTCTAGGTTCATGAAGTAAAGAAGTCTTATGGCACATCAAAGAAGGATCATAGAAGAGAAGGCTCTAGCAAGACTTTACATGGCTCAAGACTTCAAGTTTGCTCAAGATAATTCATTAGTTTTGTTAAAGAATAGTGATTAGGATTGAAGCTCTATATTCCAACACACATATTTTTGCGCACATGCATTTCCTAGAAATATTCCCTATAAAGATATACAAAATATTTTAATACAAAGACTTTTGTTTATAAACTCAACTTTAGGTATTATACATGTTTCATATCAAAAATATTTTATTTCATATCAAAATCCCCTTAAAATTTTGTTTCAATTTCAGCTTTTGGCCTGGTCCGGTCGACCGACCCTGTGCCAGGTAAAGCCGGCCGACCGACCCTGTCGACCGAGGTTCTGGCAGCAGTGTGTATCCGTGTGCATGTTTCACGGTCGACCGTGCGGCCGACCGGAACCTGCCTGACTGTAAGACATTTGCTCTCTGTTTATTTCGGCCGACCGGGCGGTCGACCGATAGCCTGCAACGGCTCTTTTTATTTGAATCCCGGTCGACCGGCCGGCCGACCGAGGTAGCCGTTTCAGCCATAACGGCTAGTGTTTTAAACACGTTTTAAAACTGTGTTTTTCGTTTTTAAACGTATTTAAGGGATATTTTATGGGTCAATATCTTCCTTATTGACATTATATGTGTTAACCTTTTGATCCCTAGCCCTATCCTATAAATAGTGGTGATTAGGGTTATGTTTATACAAGAAAAACAACAATCAAGCTATATACAAAAGTTTCAAAGTCTTCAAAAGTTTTCAAGAGAGTTTGGTCCTTGGTTTTCGTGCTGAAGATTCTCTCATCGCTGAAGTTTTATTTTCTAAACTCTCTCTAGTTCATTTTCTTTTTCCACTTACACTATTTGAGCTTCAATTCTAACTATTACTCTACAAGGCTCTTGTAAGGGAAAGAGGCGTTTGTAAAAAATAGTTTGTGGTCTTTTGATCACTAAGAGAGAATTTGTACTTGAGATTGTGGAGTTGGGTACTCCGGTGTTTTTGTAACCTCTTTGTGAAGTTATAGTTGTTAGAAATCCTTCTGGGTGAAGGCGGGGATGTAGAGCTGGGTGCTCGAACCTCGAAAAAATTCTTCGTGTTTGCATTTGGTTTACTTGTTCTTACTTGCTCTTAATTCTTGCTAACTTTATATTCATTACTTTATCTACTTGCTTCACATTTTCTTTGCAACATTGTACTTGCTCTTCATTTTCATAGTTATATTCTCTTGTTGCATCAAATTTTTTATTGTGCATTGATTAGCATAATCACCTATTCACCCCCCTCTAGGTGATTTTCACTATGCATGTTTCATGTTTCATATTCATTGCATATTTATGTTTATTTGTTTATGCATGAATTAAGGAGGAGCTTCTTTGAAGCTTAACTTTAATCCATGCATATATAACTCCATGAGTTTTGTCATCATCAAAAAGGGGGAGATTGTTGGTCCGGAGGCCTTCCTCTCTAGTTTTGATGATGATTAACTCATGTAGTTATGTTTACTAATAATCTTGTAATTTTAGTTTCAGATCATTAAGCAAGTTATTAGTTGGTGATTGCTTCAAAAAGAGGAGTTTGGAAGCTTTCACATGGTGATTCCCGAGCCCGAGCGTCATGATGATACATAGCCATGCTCGTTGGATCACGGTTTGGACCGAGTCGACTTGAAGATTGAAGATCATCAAGAAGACTTAGGTATCCTAGTTTAGTTTGTGTGTTTTAGATCCATGTGTAAAGCTTAGAATAGTTGATATGCTCAAGTGCACAACACACACGTTTTTATGTTTGGATATTAGTTTTTCGGTTTTAGTTTAACCGATATTTGTTTTCATGAATAGATTGATCAAAACAAGTTTAAATAGTTTATAAGTATAGTAGATGTATTCTGGTTATACATGCATGCTTAACTTTTAAACAAACTTATTTTGACTTTCCTATTTATGTATTGAAAAATCCAAGTTTGATAAAATACAAGTTTTGGTTTTTGGTAAAAAATAGTTTCATATGCTTGATATTTGAGTTAAAATATTTATCTAATGTTTATATATCAATGCAAAATATTAAAACTATTTTTGGGTATTTTTACAAGAGATAAAAGATTTTTAGAAATATTTTTAACAAGTGTTTCTGACCCAGAACTGTGCTGACAAACCAAGCCGGTCGACCGGGTGGTCGACCGACGTGCACAGACTTGTGCACGTCTGTTGGCACAGTGGGCCGGTCGGCCGGGCGGTCGACCGGATCAGAGAGCCTTGCTCTCTGTATCTGGGCGGTCGGCTGAACGGCCGACCGGATCAGAGAGTCTGCTCTCTGTATCTGGGCGGTCGGCCGTGCGGTCGACCGGGTTGCCCCAACGGTCACATTTCTGACCGTTGGCGGTCGGCCGGCCGGCCGACCGCTAGGCCTGTCAGGCTGTCAGATCAGCCTAACGGCTAGTTTTTGTTTTGGCCTATATAAACCCCATTCCTTTGGGATTTTGGCTAAGGTTTTTAACAAGAAAAATTCTCAGTTTCTCCAGAGTTTAAAAGAAGTTTTAAAAGAGTTTTAAAGCTTAAAGATTTCATTTTTATTGTTTTTCAAGGGTTTTGGAAAATCAAAGAAAACTAGGTTTTTGGGATATTGTTTTGGATTTTCATTTCTATCATCTACAAGAGATTTCCAAAGTAGTTTTTCTTTGTGATTTGCTTTCCAAAAACACCTTGATTTCTACTTGAGCTATATCTTCTATCCTAATCTATTAGGATCTTTGTTTTTGTGGAAAAAGGAGAGTTTGTGGTCTTTGGAACCACTTGTTGTAAACACCCTTGCTTTGTTGTATCCCTCTTTGGTAGAGGTTAATCGGGTGATTGGTTTGCTCCCTCTTTGGTAGAGGTTGAGGCTTGTGGTTTGCTCCCTCTAGTGAGAGGTGGAGTTTGGTTTGTAAACCCTCTTCGGTAGAGGTGTTGTTGGTTGTTGTTTGGCTACGGGCCTACCCCTCGGTTGTGAGGCGGTGTTTGAGAGAGGAGTTCGGTACTCCTATTGTTGTAACAAATCCTCCTCGGTGGAGGTTCCATCGGTGGGAGATAGTGGATTGGAAATCCTTCTCAATGAAGGCGGGGATGTAGAGCTAGGGCTCGAACCTCGAAACATATCTTGTTGTTAGCATTTGATCCATTGTCTCTCTAACCCTCTCTCTCTATTTGTGTTGTGCATAGCATCATTCTTTTTGTCATACATTCATATCTATTTGCTTGTGTTGTCCTTGCATTGATTCATATTGCTTATTCATTATATGCTTGGATTGCTTGTGTGTGCCTCACTTATTGATTGTTATCTAATTTTGCATATTTTACCACATCATTCCCATGCATATTGACAATAAAAATGTGATTTTTAATCATCTTCTCTCTATTTTTGCAGGTCCACATTCTAATAGAGAAAAGGCCCAAAATTCTTTTAATTAGCAATAATTAAAGGGAATTAATTTCAAGCCCAAAAGAGAGCCCAAGTTTGAGCCCAGGATCTGGAGAATTCTATGCGCCAGCTCACTCTTCCAGAAGGTCCACGTGGCTAACAAACTTGTAACAAATTCTCAACAGAAATCTGGGATCCAACGGACCAAGCTTTGCCGCATTTTCCAAATCTATGCCGCAGATCTGTGGCAGATCTGGGGCTGTTAAGCCCCAGATTCCTGCCACCTGTCCGGGTTCTGGAGACTTCTCTCTGAGGCCTATAAATACAGGACCTGGGCCTTCGCAAAAAGACTGAGGAGGAGAGAGAGGAGAGATTAGAGGATAAAGCTTTGTAATTTTGTATTTTTTCTCTAGGATTTTAGTGCTTTAGATCTTCTTCTTCCTCCCTAGAAATTCTGCAAAAGAGAGTTGTAAGAGAGAGAAAGCTTGTGTAGACCAAGGTGTGACAACTTGTGAAGTAAGGATTCATCCATTCTCTTCTCTCTACTTGAGCATTTTCTAGTATTACTTTCTTTCTTTAATTCTAGCTTTACTTTACTTGCACTTTAATTCATGCTTTGCTTTTCTTTTCTTATGGCTAGTAGCTAACTCTTTCTAACATGAACTAGCTAACCACTAACCTTGCTAACTACTAACTCATGGGTGATTGCTATCTTTAATCTTGCAAGTTGTATGGTCTTCTCTTCTCTGATAGGTTACTTTCATTGCTTGGCAAGTTCTTGTTGTAATTCCATATGATTCATGTGTGCCTCATTTAGAGCCTTGTCTTTAGAACAAGTGCCTTGATGGAACATGGAGATGGATCACCAAACATATGCTATTTGTTGTACAACTTCTTTACTTCAATTAATGAATGTTGTATCTTCTTTCTTAGCATCCCTTGAGTGTCGCTCTTTTGATTCCATTATTGAAAGTCTATCTTGTAGGCCTATGACATTTATGAGTCTACAAGACAAGTCCAAGAGTGATCACCCGTCATTCAAGTGGGAAAGTAATTAGACCAACACGCAAGACAAATCTTTGCCGATGAATCAACATGAGGCACGCATTCACCATCACGGAGTTTAGTAAGTTTTTAGCAAGGTAGTAAGGTTAGCTAGTCATGGTTTTCTCCATCTTCAAATCTTTTACAAGTTTTCTTTTCTTTTAGTGTTAATCCAAAAGCCAATCTTGTTTTGATTTCTTTTCATTTTCCATCATGAACATATCCACCGATTCTTTCACTTCTTTTTCCAATTTGTTTTCATTCTTTTAAGACAAAGAAGAATCTTCGTTTTTCTTTCTTCACTACGAACCGTAAAGCTTCCATCGTGAGCTCTCCTCGAGGATCGACCCGTATAAGCTCTTTGCTACTACGGAGATTGGAAAGGATACATTAATCATATAAATACATTGTGGAGTGATCAAAGCACTTGAGGTTGATTCTAAACCTTCTCTCTTTCATTTAATATCTGTGCAAATACTTCACACAAAATCACACTATCTTTTCCCAATCACTTATACTTAACCACAAGAGCTTCATATAGCACCTCAACCCATATCTAGGGGAATCAAGAGGAGTTAGTCCAGAGCCCTTCACGGGGAATTCGGCTACACTTGTGTGTTGTATTAAGTGTAATTGCAAATTTGTTTTAAGCTTCCGCATTTAGCGCATTTAGTTTATAGATTAGCATTATCACCTATTCACCCCCCTCTAGGTGATTTACAGGTTTGAAAAAGAATATGTTTGAAAACTCTTCCAAAATGAAGAATACGAACTAGTTAAAAGAAAATTTTGAAAAACTAGTACGAAATCCTTCAAGTAAGGAATAAAACAAAAATATATTTCATGAAACCTATGTAAATCACATGATCACTAAACACTCGAAATCAATAAAGCCCATATCATAGTCTCATGAAAACAAATCATAAGTAAACGAAAAATGATGTGAGTGTACAAGTGTTATGTGAAACACATAATCATGAAAATAGTCAATTTAGCTCAATTATGAAAATTCCTTAAAACATGAAAAATCATCAAAATGATTTAATCTTCAAGGCATATGTATGTCTTGTACAAACTAAAGTATACATACATTTCCAAAATATAACGAGACCACAAAAGTATATGCATGAAGGCAAGTGGCTCAAAGGATGTATATGTATAGCTAAGAGTTTAGACAAAATAAACATATACATGAAGCTAAACATATAAACATGAAAACATGTATAAAATGGGAATACAAGTCAAATGCATGAATCATCAAAACTAGGCTATACTAGTACATCTAATGAGTACAAATGAGCGTTTAAGTACAAGCATATAATAATCTATTTGTGGCTCATTAGTTGTACAAGTATATATCTAAGTCTTAATGAAAACAAACATCTAAACATATATTCAAATCACGAAGCATCAAAACAAAAACTCATATGATTACTAAGTCAAATGCACATGCATAGATCTAGGACATACACATTAGTTAAAATAAATATGAGAACACAAAGATATAAATCCATATTAAACATGGGTGTCTCAAATAACTAAACATGTATATCACTAATCTAAATCTCATGGCATATAACATACTAATCATGAAATATCAAAACATGCTAAGAATGAATAATATGAAAGCATGTAAACATAATGGGAGTTAGAAGTCATTAACAAAACCTAGAAGGCAACTCTCCATGTCTCCAAAACAAGGTGGTCCTCCCACCAAACTTTCCTTGAAAGTGATGCATCCAAATTGTTCTCTTTAAGCTCGGAACGCATCCACTTCAAGGCACCATCACTCTCACGTCATGCGAGAGCCCACACCTACATCAAATACAATAGGGGTGGTCTTTGGTACCTACACTCTTTTGGGTCCATGGGGGTTAGTTCCTTTCCTAACCCAAATAAATTTAGTTGCTAAATTTTCATCATGTTCTTATCATAGCAAAATTTAGTAAGGTGGCCCTTACGTCCACAATGTGCACAAGTGTACACATGAGCATACATCGTGTTGTGTATATGAACGTGCGAAGCATGTGTATGCCGTGTATGGTGTGCATGCAAGGAAGGAATGTGTTTCTTGCGAAACATGGATTCCAAGCGTGTATGGTTCATGGCACAATGGCTCAAAGTGGAGCCCAAACAATCCACACTCTTCTTTAAAAAACAAATATCATTATCAATCCTAGAAGAAGAGGTGCATGCAATAGGTAAGCTAGGTGAAGCTACACTAGCATGACAAACATGTGAATCTAAATCATTTTTCAAAGATTCATTTTTCTTTAAACAAACTTCTAAATCTTTTGAAATCAAAACAATTTTGTTTTTCAAAGAAATATTTTCTTTTACAACAAAATCAAGTTTTGAAGTTATAGCTTTATTTTTCTTTAAAACTTCATTGCAATCATTTTTATTCTTCAAAAATTCATTTTCTTTTAGAGCAAGATCTAGTTGGGATTTAAACGAGTCACGTTCACTTGAAATCTCTTCCTTCTCTTGCAAAACTAAGTCTAGTTTTGAACACAAATTCTTATTTTCATCTTTTAGTTCAAAACTCTTCTTTTTCAAAAGATTATACTTTTCTAATAATTTTTCACAAACAATTGAAAGTTCTTCATTTAAAGCATTAGGATCAACATAATCATCACAGGAAGAACTAGCATCATCATTATCTAATTGAGATTCCGAATATTGAAAATCACCTAGAGGGGGGATGAATAGGTGATTATGATAATCTAATCAACTAAATGCGAAATTTTAAAAACTAATTGCAATTAACAAGAGACGCACACTCAAACAAGCCAAGCAAATAATTATGAATGAACAATATGAAAAAATGCAAGGCACAATAGTAGAGAGAGAGATAGAGTAAGAGCCAAGGGATCAAGCGCAAACAACAAGATATGTTTCGAGGTGCGAGCACCCAGCTCTACATCCCCGCCTTCACCTAGAAGGATTTTAAGTCCACTAGCTTGTCCACAAAGGAAACCTCCACCGAGGATTTGGGGCAATAACATTTACAAGGAGTACCCAACTCCTCTCCTTACAAACACAACCTCCTCCTTGAGGCACAACTCCAAGCCAACAAACTATCACCTCACAACTTGAGGGATTAACACAAGGATCACCTCACAACTTGAGGGATACAACTCAAATGCACAACCTCCTCAACGCAATGAGGGAAAGGCACAAAGCCAAGCAAAGATAGGGTTTTCAACTTGGTGGTCTAAACAACAACCACAAACAATTTCTTTCTCCCACACAAAGATCCTATAGAATAAGAAAGTAGATGTAGCTCAAGTGTGGAGAAAACCAATGGAATGAAAATCAAAATCACAAAGAAATTCCTTGGGAAAAACTAGAAACCAAGATGAGGAAGTTGAATCAAAACTCTTTTTCCCAAAAACCCTTTTCTTTGATATTCCAAACCCTAGCAAAAGTACCAAATAGATTGTTCAATTTAAATTTCAAAACTTCTTTTGATTGTTGTGAAAACACCAGAGAGTAAGGAAAAATTCGCACAAAAAATCTTGTAGAAAACTGGCCATTAATGGGGTATTTATAGCCCCCAGAAAAATATAGCCGTTGGCAGCAGATCCTGCCAAAAATGCCCTACCGGTCGACCGTCCAACGGTTGGATTTTGACCGTTGGCAACTACCGGTCGACCACCCGGTCGACTGAAATAAACAGAGAGCACTGCTCTCAGTTTCGGTCGACCGCCCGGTCGACCGGCCCACTGGGCTGTCAGACGTGCACAGTTCTGTGCATTGGTTCGGCCGACCGCACGGTCGACCGACCTGGCCTGTCAGCCAGTGTCCTGGGTCAGAAAACAGGATGGAAAAATATTTTAATAAATCCATAAAACTTGTAAAAATTACACAAAAATAGTTTTCTCATTTTATATTGAAATATAAACATGTGATAAAAATTTCATCACAAATAACAAACATTTTTAAACATTTTTGTGTCTTATCATTTTTACCAAAATCCAAAACTTGTATTTTCTAAAACTTGGATTTTTGAATAGAAAATACATTTTGTCCAAAACTCATCCAAATACAAAAACATGATATTAAACAACATTTAGGCATGATGTATATGGATATAATCCTATATACATGAAACATATATATATATATATATATCCATGTTTTTGACTTTAATTCCAAAATATGTTTTGTTGAAAATACCAAAACATAAACCATATGAATAAGTAAGTCAAAACTAAGTTTGTCTAAGAAGTTGAAGCATGCATGTATATAGACAAATCTAATATACATTAAATCATGTAAACTTGTTTTGAATCTATCTATTCATGAAAACTAAGATCGGTTAAACCTAAAACCGAAAACCAAAACCAAAACATGAAACGTGTGTGTTTTGTGAACTTGAGCATATCATACTATTCTAATCTTTACAAATGGATCTAAACACAAAACTAAACTATGTATCGATGTCTTCTTGTAGAGCGCAATCTCCAAGCCGACTCGATCCAAAACTCTTCGATCCACCGAGCAAGTGCTATATATGATCTTTGATGCTCGGGCTCTTGAATCAACATGTGAAAGCTTCCAAATCATCTTGTTGAAGCAAATCACCTACTAATAACTTGATTAATGATCTGAAACTAAAATCACAAGATTATTACTACACATAACTACATGAGTTAATCATCATCAAAACTAGAGAGGAAGGCCTCCGGGCCAACAATCTCCCCCTTTTTGATGATGACAAAACTCATGGAGTTATATATGCATGGATTAAAGTTAAGCTTCAAAGAAGCTCCCCCTTAACTCATGCATAAAACAAATAAACATAAATATGCAATGAATGACCATGCATAATCATGCATAAACAATAAATGGCTCTAGATACCAATGAAATGTTTAAAAACAAACATGCTCTAGATACCAATTAAAATTAAACTAAATTAAACTTAATAATTAAACTTAATATATGCAACACATAGATATGCATATATAAACTCAAGATCTTTCTCCCCCTTTTTGTCAATCATCAATAAAGGGGTAAACAAGCAAAACAAAACAAAATCTTCTCCCCCTTTTTAATACAAAGAAACAATCATCAATATAGGGGTAAAAGCAAAACCAAATCAATAAATTTTTTTCCCCCTTTTTGTTCGAAACAATGAATCAATAAAGGGTTAATAAAAAAATATGTTCTCCCCCTTTTTGTCTAAAACAAAAACAAAAACCAAATAGGGGTGACAATCAATTAAGGTACCAATTGAAAATATGTCAAAGTAGCATTTTGATACCAATTGAAAGTAAACATAGATCAATCAATAAATGGTATATGCGATATACATTCATGAAGAGGAAGATGTGAAGCTTCCCTACATAGATACATTACATGAAGGAGAGATGACAAGCCCTAATTCACATAACATACACTATGCAATGCATAAGAGGAGATATGAAGCTCCCCCTACACACGTGTACCACATAAAGAAGAGATTGTCAAGCTCTTCAATACAAGATACACTCATCATGAATCTATATGTAGAAGAGATGTTAAGCTCTCCTTACATATAGGCAATACAAATCAAAACTTTTGTATTTATCTTTTAAAACAAAATTTTGAATTTTCTCAATAAAACAAATTTGATACCAATTAAAAGTATTATTTTTTTTTTTAAACATATGATACCAAATGAAATTATTATTTTCTATCATAAAGTAAGGGAGTGAAAATACAAATACCAGTTGTAAACATGAAAATCGAATTTTCTCCCCCTTTATGAAATACCAACAAAACATATGCATAAGCTTGTAATAAGATACTAATTGAAAAGCAATTGAAAACTAATCAATTGAAACAAAATTAAAGCTCAAGCTTAGCATAAACACAAACATATATATATGTATGGAAAATAGATACCAATTGAAATTGATATTCTTGGAATTGAAGGCATACATACATACACACATATATGAGTATACAAGAAAGGTCAAAATTGATACCAATTGAAAAATTCAATGATACCAATTGAAACAACAATAATGATCAAGTGTATACATCATATTATCTACCACCCAATCATGGTTCAAGTTTTAATTGATTTTTATTTTAAAGCATACATGAACATGATCTCCTATCCAACCACCCTTGGAAGGTAGGGGTTTTCAAAAATAGATTTGAAAATGTAGTATGTTTGAAAATCTCTACCATAGTGAAGAATACGAACTAGTTATAGGAAAAACTTTTAAAACTAGTACGAAATCCTTCAAGTAAGGAATAAAACAAAATTATTTTTCATGAAACACATGTAAATCACATGATCACTAAACACTCAAGTCCATAAAGCCCATATCATAGTCTCATGAAAACAAATCATGAGTAAATTAATAAAGTGAGTGAGCAAGTGTAATGTGAAACACACAATCATGAGAATATTCAATTTAGCTCATGTGAAATTCCTTAAAAACATGAAAACATGAAAAACTAGATTTTCATTACCAATTGAGATTACCTAAAAACATGAAAATCATCAAAACAATTTAAACTTCAAGGCATATGTATGTCATGTACAAACTAAAGTATACACACATATCCTAAACATAATGAGTCCACAAAAGTATATGCATGAAGGCACGTGGCTCAAAGGATGTACATGTATAATCAATAGTTTGAACAAGATAGACATATACATGAAGTTAAAATACATGATCATAGAAACAAATTCAAAATGAGGAATACAGGTTAGAATGCATGAATCATCAAAACTAGACTATACTAGCACATCTAATGGGAACAAATAGGCATTTAAGCACAAACATAAAAAGAGTTACTTGTGGCCCATTCTATGTACAAGTATAAATCCTAGTTTTCATGAAAACTAACATCTAAACATATATTCAAATCAAGAAGCATAAAACGACACATAAATCAACATGATAGACATAAAAATGATCATGAAGAAAATCCACATGCTATTAGAATCATGAAATACATAATAGCTAAACAAATGGTGAGAACACAACAAATGAGTCCATCTAAACATGGGTGACCTCAAAAGCTATACATGTATGTCAAAGGTCTAATAAACATGGCATTCAATAAACTAAACAAAACATCATAAACATCCATATGATCATTATGTATATGCATGTGCATTAGATCTAGTGCATGCATATTAGTTTAAACAAGGTGAGAACACTAAATATAGATCCATATAAAACATGGGTGTCTCAAGTAACTAAACATGTATATCACTAATCTAATCAACATGACATAAGCATAATGAATAATAAAACATGACATGCTATAAATAGATGAACATGAAAAGCATGTAAATATAAACGGGAGTTAGAGATTGATACCAAATCGATGAAGGCGCCTCTCTAGTTCTCCAAACCAATGGTGGTCCTCTCCACCAAACTCCCCTTGAAAGTGATGCATCCAAAAATGGTTTTCTTTAAGCTTGGAACGCATCCACCTCAAGGCACCAACACTCTCACGTTATGCGAGAGCCCACTCCTACATCAAAAATCAAAGGGGTGGTCTTTGGTACCCATTTTCTTTTGGGTCCATAGGGGTTAGTATCTTTTCTAACCCAAACAAGATTATTTGCTAAATTTTCAATATGTAGACGATCATAGCAAAATCTAGCAAGGTGGCCTTTTCGACCACAATGTGTACAAATGTACACATGGGCATACATGTGATGGTGGTGACCGTGGGAAGCATGTGTACGCCGAGGAGGGTGTGCATGCAAGGATGGAGCTTGGTTCTTGCGAACCAAGGATTCCAAGCGTGTATGATTCAAAGTACATTGGCTCAAAGTGGAGCCCAAACATTCAACACTTTTCTTCAAAACATTTATGTCATTTTCAATACTAGAAGATAAAGTGGAGCATGCAATAGGTGTGCTAGAAGAAGAAGCTACACTAGCATGGCAAATATGAGAATCAATATCAATTTTCAAAGATTCATTTTCTTTAAAACTAAATCCAATTCTTTTGTAATGAAATCAATTTCATTTTTCAAAACAAGGTTATCTTTTAAAACAAAGTCTAATTTAGAAGATAAAACCTCATTGTTTTTCACAACATCATCACAATCATTTTGCTTTTCAAAACATCAATCTCTTTTAGGGCAAGGTCTAGTTGAGATCTTAGTGAGTCACGTTCACTAGTAATCTCTTCCTTCTCTTGCAAAACCGATTCAAAAGTTGAGCACAAATCCTTCATTTCTTCTTTTAAATCAAAATGATTCTTTTTCAAAAGGTCATGTTTTTTCACAAAATTTTCAAGCTTAGAAGCAAGTTCTACATTTAAAGTTTGAACTTCTAAGCATCCATAGCAATATAAACTAGAGCTATCGTCTAGTTGAGAATTCGATTGTACCTCAAGGGAGTCTTTCCCTTGGACCATGAGGCAATGCTCGTCGGACTTGTCTCTCCTAGATCTCCTCACCTTGTTAATGATCCTTGGAAGCTCGGGAGAAGTCAATATGCTCCAAACTGCAAAAGCCGAATCATAATGATCAAACACCGGTAAAAGATCTTCATTAAGAGATGCTCTAAGTGTTTTAAGTGCTAATGCATTTGCCTTTTTATGCTTGCTATGATTTGGGTAGGATTCATTAGTAGTGGCCTGATAAACTAGATATCCTAGGTTTTTTAAGTGACTACTCATATTGGCCTTCCAAACATCAAGTCTAAAAATTCAAACATAGGAGGGCTATCCATGAGTGCAACTATATGTGTGCAAATGAACAATGCAAATGAAGATTAGCAAACCAAGATCTCACTCCTAGGTGGTTAAACCTAAATATCAGGAGCGGTGGCTCTGATACCAATTGAAAATCACCTAGAGGGGGGGTGAATAGGTGATTATGCTAATCTAATCAACTAAATGCGGAATTTTAAAAACTAATTGCAATTAACAAGAGATGCACACTCAAACAAGCCAAGCAAATAATTATGAATGAACAATATGAATTTATGCAAGGCACAATAGTAAAGAGAGAGAGAGATAGAGATAGAGTAAGAGCCAAGGGATCAAGCGCAAACAACAAGATATGTTTCGAGATTCGAGCACCCAGCTCTACATCCCCGCCTTCACCCAGAAGAATTTTAAGTCCACTAGCTTGTCCACAAAGGACTCCCACAAAGGAAACCTCCACCGAGGATTTGGGGCAATAACAATTACAAGGAGTACCCAACTCCTCTCCTTACAAACACAACCTCCTCCTTGAGGCACAACTCCAAGCCAACAAACTATCACCTCACAACTTGAGGGATTAACACAAGGATCACCTCACAACTTGAGGGATACAACCCAAATGCACAACCTCTTCAACACAATGAGGGAAAGGCACAAAGCCAAGCAAAGATAGGGTTTTCAACTTGGTGGTCTAAACAACAACCACAAACAATTTCTTTCTCCCACACAAAGATTCTATAGAATAAGAAAGTAGATGTAGCTCAAGTGTGGAGAAAACCAATGGATGAAAATCAAAATCACAAAGAAATTCCTTGGGAAAAACTAGAAACCAAGATGAGGAAGTTGAATCAAAACTCTTTTTCCCAAAAACCCTTTTCTTTGATATTCCAAACCCTAGCAAAAATACCAAATAGATTGTTCAATTTAAATCCCAAAACTTCTTTTGATTGCTGTGAAAACACCAGAGAGTAAGGAAAAATTCGCACAAAAAATCTTGTAGAAAACTGGCCATTAATGGGGTATTATAGCCCCCAGAAAAATATAGCCGTTGGCAGCAGATCCTACCAAAAATGCCCTACCAGTCGACCGGTCGGTCGACCGTCCAACGGTCAGATTTTGACCGTTGGCAACTTCCGGTCGACCGCCCGGTCGACCGAAATAAACAGAGAGCACTGCTCTCAGTTCCGGTCGACTGCCCGGTCGACCGGCCCACTGGGCTGTCAGACGTGCACAGTTCTATGCACGTCGGTCGACCGCTGGGTCGACCGGCCATTGGTTCGGCCGACCGCACGGTCGACCGACCTGGCCTGTCAGCCAGTGTCCTGGGTCAGAAAACAGGATGGAAAAATATTTTAATAAATCCATAAAACTTGTAAAAATTACACAAAAATAGTTTTCTCATTTTATATTGAAATATAAACATGTGATAAAAATTTCATCACAAATAACAAACATTTTTAAACATTTTTGTGTCTTATCATTTTTACCAAAATCCAAAGCTTGTATTTTCTAAAACTTGGATTTTTGAATAGAAAATACATTTTGTCCAAAACTCATCCAAATACAAAAACATGATATTAAACAACATTTAGGCATGATGTATATGGATATAATCCTATATACATGAAACATATATATATCCATGTTTTTGACTTTAATTCCAAAATATGTTTTGTTGAAAATACCAAAACATAAACCACATGAATAAGTAAGTCAAAACTAAGTTTGTCTAAGAAGTTGAAGCATGCATGTACATAGACAATTCTAATATACATTAAACCATGTAAACTTGTTTTGAATATATCTATTCATGAAAACCAAGATCGGTTAAACCTAAAACCGAAAACCAAAACCAAAACCAAAACATGAAACGTGTGTGTTTTGTGAACTTGAGCATATCATACTATTCTAATCTTTACAAATGGATCTAAATACAAAACTAAACTATGTACCGATGTCTTCTTGTAGAGCGCAATCTCCAAGCCGACTCGATCCAAAACTCTTCGATCAACCGAGCAAGTGCTATATATGATCTTTGACGCTCGGGCTCTTGAATCAACATGTGAAAGCTTCCAAATCATCTTGTTGAAGCTAATCACCTACTAATAACTTGATTAATGATCTGAAACTAAAATCACAAGATTATTAGTACACATAACTACATGAGTTAATCATCATCAAAAATAGAGAGGAAGGCCTCCGGGCCAACAAATATACCTCAAGGGAGTCATTCCCTTGGACCATATAGCATTGTTGCTCGGATTCTCCACTAGATTCATCTTCCGTTTGGATTGGCAATTGAAGCTTGGAGGAGGTCAACGTGTTCCACACTGCAAAGGCGGAATCACAGTTAGAAACTAAGCACAAATATTCTTTATTAAGCGTGCTTCTAAGTGCCTCAAGGGCTTGTGTAATGGCCTCTATATGCTTGTTATTACAAAGATAGGATTTCTTAGTAGCGGTAAGGAAAACATGCAAGCCTAGGGTTTTCAAATACATGGACATCCTAAATTTTCACATGTCAATATTGGAGACAACAAACAAGGGAGGTGACAAGCAATCCATGAGTGTGTGTAAACAATATATGTGCAAAAATGCAAATGATAGATTAGCTAACCAAGATCACACTCTTAGGTGGTTAAACTAAATATCAGAAGCGTAGGCTCTGATACCAATTGAAAGTACACCTAGAGGGGGGGTGAATTGGTGTATCGCTAATCTAATGAACTAAATGCGAAAATTAAAAACTAAATTGCAACTACACTTAATGCAAGCAACGAGTGTAGCCGAATTCCCAGTGAAGGGCTCTGGACTAACTCCTCTTGATTCCTCTGAATAAGAGTTGAGGCGCTATATGAACCTCTTGTGGTTAAGCACAAGTGAGGCACACACAAACAAGCCAAGCATATAAGTATGACAATATGAAATGATGCAAGGCACAATATAAAAGAGAGAGAGTTAGAGAGACAATGGATCAAACGCAAACACAAGTAATTTGTTTCGAGGTTCGAGCCACTGCTCTTCGTCCCCGCCTTCCACAGAAGGATTTTCACTATCTCGTCCACACAGGACTTCCCACATAGGCAACCTCCACTAAGGATTTGGGGCAATACAATCACCGGGAGTACACAACTCCTCTCTCAACCGAATACAACCTCTCACAGAGGCTAGGCACAAAGCCACACAAACACCACCTCACACAAGAGGGGTAGGCACTTAGCAACAAATCAATCGCCTCACACTTGAGGGATTCCAACACAAACTCCACCTCTACACTTAGAGGGAGCCAACCAACAATCTCAACCTCTCACTAGAGGGAGCTAACCACCACTCCAAAATCAACCTCTACACAAGAGGGATAACACAAGTAGGGAGGGTACAACACTTGGTGGTTTTCACAACCACAAACTATCTCTTTCTCACAAAAACAAAGATCCTAATAAATATGATAGTATGTAAGCTCAAGTGTAAGAAATCAAGGTGTTTGGAAATCAAATAACAAAGAAAAATACTTAGGAAAACACTTTGAATTTGATAGAAATGAAAAATAACACAAATATCCCAAATCTCTATTTTTCTTTAATTTTTCCAACCCTTGAAAACAAATGAAGATAGATCTTTAAAAATAACAAACTCTTTTGAAAAACTTGCTTTTAAAACACTAGAGAATAGGTGAATTTTTTGCTCTTGAAAATCTTGGAGAAAACCTCTCTCAAATGGGGTATTTATATCCCCAAAACAGATTTGCCCGTTGGCTGCTGACTAGGCCAGAATTGGCCTTCCGGTCGACCGGTCGGTCGACCGGCCACGGTCAAATTTTTGACCGTTGAGCCTGCCGGTCGACTGCTCGGTCGACCGTGCCAATCCAGAGAGCAGATTGCTCTCTGGCCGGTCGACCGCTCGGTCGACCGTGCCTTGCTCATGGTCGACCGCCCCCACCCGAGAGTGGGGCACTTGCAGTCGGGGGACCGCCCGGTCGACCGGCCCAAGTGGCTGGTCAGCGTGCACAACCTTGTGCACGTCGGTCGACCTGTCCGGTCGACCGACTTTGTGTCCAGTCGATCGGTCCGATCGACCGCCAGAGCCTGGCAGGCAGCAAATCAGGACTTAAAACTTGGGTTTTTTTAATTCCAATAAATTCCCATAAAATCTCTAAAAATCCACAAAAATAGTTTTAGTACGATACTTTGATATATAAACATGTGTGAAAAAATTTCAACACATATTTTAAACTTTTTGAACCATTTTTGTAACTTACAAATTTTGCCGAAAACTAAAACTCGTATTTTCCAAAACTTAGATTTTTGAATTGAAAATACGTTTTGTCCAAAACTCATCAAAATACAAAAACATGATATGAAATAACATTGAAGCATGTTGCTGTAGGTTCGCCTAGAGGGGGGGTGAATAGGTGAAGGCTAATCTAATGGTCACTTAATGATGAATGATGCAAATAATGCGGAAGTTAAAAGCAATTATGACTAATTTAAAACTTTTACACTATACACTATGTATAACACAAGAGTGTTGCCGAATTCCCCGTGAAGGGCTCTGGACAAACTCCTCTAGATTCCCCTTGAATGGGTTGAGGTGCCGCGTTGGCTCTCTTGGTTGAATACAAGTGTTAGTCACAATTCCAAGCAATATATCAATTAAGCACAAATGAATATATCAAGCATATAAAGATAGACAATAATTGAATGCAAGATATAAACAAGAGACAAAGAGAGAGAGAGAGAGAGAGAGAGAGAGAGAGAGAGCAATCGCAAACACAAGGGTATGTTTCGAGGTTCGAGCACACTTGCTCTACATCCCCGCCTTCGACACACGAAGGATTTCCACTATGCAAGATCCCAATGGATCTCTCCTCGGTGCCGCAACACCTACAAGCCCTCGGACTCTCTAGTCCCGTACACACCGCAAGCCCACCGGCTCGCCGAGGCCGCACCTCATACAACAAGTCCGCACCCGAACTCGAAACAACGCGGACACACACGTCCGCCTCCTCAAAGTACAAGAAATGATCTCTTGGTGATCTAAACACTTGATCACCAATAAAAGCTCTCACTACAACACACCTATAGGATGTATAATCAATGGTTGCTCAAGTGTGGTGTGAGAAAATCAAGGATGTGAAAGGTGGAGGAAAACTCAAAGACTTTCTTTTAACACTCTTTATAAAAACTTCCCTTTAGATAGGAAATATTTGCTCTCTATTTTGTGGAGAAAACTCTTCTAAAAGTCTGGGAAAAACTAGCTCTAAGAGACTCCAAAATCTTGTTACAAAACAATGACCAAACTCCCAAATTTATAGGCCAGAAAAATATAGCCGTTGGGGTCTGTCAGAGCTGCCGGTCGACCGGCCGGTCGACCGCCAACGGTCGGATTTCTGACCGTTGGAGCTACGGTCGACCGGTGCGGTCGACCGAACTTTCCAGAGAGCACTGCTATCTGGAGCGGTCGACCGGCACGGTCGACCGTTCAACAGTATACACAGGCGTGCACGTTTATGCACGTCGGTCGACCGGCCCGGTCGACCGACTTCAGGTATAGTAGACTAGTTAGGTCGACTAGTCGACTTGGCTGAAGCCTGAAACAGTTTTTTTGGGATAAAAAATTTATCTTTTTGGCTCATATAAAAATCCCATAAAATACACAAAAATCTACAAAAATAGTTTTACCAATATACTTTGATATACCAACATGCTTGCACAAAATCAAGGCATGTTATAAAAGATTGGACTATTTTTGTAACTTGGAAATATTTGGCCCATGATAAAAACTGTATTTTTCTAAAACAATATTTTCCAAAACATATTTTCTAAACTTTGTTTTTCCAAATCTTCATCAAATACAAAAACAAGATATACTTTTAAGGCATAGTGTGTATGGATATGATCCACTACACAATCATAATGAAATATCTATGTTTTTGTCACAAGGCTCTAAATATGGTTTTGGTTGAAAGATAAATATATGGGAAATACCAAAAACCAAACTTATATTTTTCAAAAAGAAAAATCTTTTGTAAACCAAAAAATCTTTTATGAAACAATTCTAAATCAAGAGTGTGTGTGCATGGTATACTTGAGCAATCCACCAACTATCTATCCTTTACATTTTATCTAAAACAAAAATAAAATCTTATACCTAGACACAAGTCTTCATCTTCTTGAAGTCTTCACTTGAAGGCTTCTCATCTTCTTGACTTGGTCCAAGCTTGATCCAAAACTCTTTGGATCACACCGTGCTAGCTCCAAATCTTAATATTTTATCCTTTGTTGAGCTATGCACCTACTAAGATCTTGATAATGAATCGGTCACTAATTAAACACAAGATCATTAGTAAATATAACTTCATGAGTTGATCATCATCAAAACTAGGGTGATAGGCCTTTGGGCCAACAGTTGCATATGGATATAAGTCCACTATAGATGAAAGATATATATATCAATGTTTTTGATATTAAATCCGAAATTATGTTTTGTTAAAATACCAAAACACCAAACTCATGAAATAGACTATCAAACTAAGTTTGTTTAAAATATGAAGCATAGATGTATATAGAACAAATCTAATATACATTAAACCATGTATACTTGTTGATACTATCTATTCATGAAACCAAGATCGATTAAACCAAAAACTGAAAACCAATAAATATGAAAACTAAAACAAGTGTGTGTGTTGTGAACTTGAGCATAACACACTATCTAATCTTTACAAATGGATCTAAAACAAAAACTAAACTATGTACCGAAGTTTTCTTGACGAACTCTGTCTTCAAGTCGACTCGATCCAAACCGTGATCCACCGAGCTTGACTCCAACGAGTGCTAGGTATGAACTTTGTCGCTCGGGCTCTTGAATCACCATGTGAGAAGCTCCAAAACACCTTTGTTGAAGCTAATCACCTACTAATATCTTGATTAAGTATCTGAAACTAAACATCACAAGATTATTAGTAAACATAACTACATGAATTAATCATCATCAAAAGTAGAGTGGAAGGCCTCTGGGCCAACAACAATCACCTCTCACTAGAGAAATAACAACACAATCACCTCTCACTAGAGGGATATCATAAAGTAAGGAGGGTTTACAACTCTTAGTGGTATCAACAACCACAAACCAATTTTTCACAAAATAGATCTAATAGATAGGATAGATAGATAGCTCAAGTGTGAGAAAATAAAGTGTTTGGAACAAAGAAAAACACTTGGGAAAAACTCCAAATAGATATAGAAATCAAGACCAAAAACCAACTCCAAAAGACTCTCTTTTCTTTAAATTTTTCAACACTTTAAAACAAATAAAAATTGATCTTTTAAAACCAAAAACTCTTTTAAAACTTGTATTTAAAACACTTCTATAGATGAGAAAATTTGCTCTTGAAATTGTTAGCTAAAATAGCTCAAAGAGGTGGGTATTTATAGCCCATCGAAAATTCTGCCCGTTGGCAGTAGGAAAGGGCAGAAATGCCCTTTTAGTCGACCGGCCAACGGTCAATTTTCTGACCGTTGTGCCTGCGGTCGATCGATCGGTCGACCGTGCCTAGCCAACGGTAGACCACCCGGTCGACCAGCCCCCACCCGAGAGTGGGGTGTTCTCAGTCGGTCGACAGCGCGGTCGATCGACCAAGTGGGCAGGCCTTTATGCACGTCCCGTGCACATCATTCGACCGTGCCGGTCGACTGACTACTTATCCGGTCGACCGGCAGTGTGTCTGGGCTGGGATTTATAGGATAGAAAAACTTGTCTTTTTAATTTCAAATAAATCTCATAAATCACATAAATTTCACAAAAATAAGTTCTTTTATTATCTTTGAAATACAAATATGTGTGACTAAAATTCAACACATATTACAAACTATTTGAACCTTTTTTTGTGATATGGAAATTTGCCTTAAATACAAAAATCGCATTTTCCAAACTTTGGATTTTTGAAATGGAAAACCGTTTTCTCCAAAACTTATGTAAATACAAAAAAATGATATTAATACAACTTTGAAGAATATTGTATATGGATAAAATCTAATATACATGAAAGATACTATATCTATGTTTTTGACATTGAAATCCAATATCGATTAAATCGAAAATCGAAAACCATCAAACCTAAAACATATGTGTGTATTGTGAACTTGAGCGTATCAACACTATCTAATCTTTACAATAAGATCTAAACAATCTAAACTAAACACAATACCGAAGTCTTCTTGTCTCCAAGCCGACTCGATCCAAACGCGATCCAACGAGCTTGACTCCAACCGAGTATTAGATGCGATCTTGATGCTCGAGCTCTTGAATCAACATGTGAAAGCTCCAAAACACTTTGTTGAAGCTAATCACCTACTAATATCTTGATCAAATATCTGAAACTAAATATCACAAATTATTAGTAAACTATAACTACATGAGTTAATCATCATCAAAACTAGAGTGAAGGGCTTCTGGACCAACAATCTCCCCCTTTTTGATGATGACAAAACTCATGAAGTTATATATGCATGGATTAAAGTTAAGCTTCATAGAAGCTCCCCCTTAACTCATGCATAGCAATAAACATAAAGATATGTAATGAATGCTCAACATTAACATGCATAAGTGAAAAATGCTTCTCCCTTTTTGCATAAACAAAAACATATATGCTCGATATCAATTGTAAAAATAAACATGCATAAGTGATATCAATTGTAAGTATACATGCATATAAACTCAAAATCATTCTACGAATTTCTAAACATGCATATAAACTCAAAAACATTTTCTGAATTTCTCTCCCCCTTTTCGTCAATCATCAACAAAGGGGTGAAAAACAAATTAAACAATAAAGATATATATATATATATATATATATATATATATATATATAATATATATATATATATATATATATATATATATATATTCATGAAGATGAGAGACGTTAAGTTAACTCCCCTTACATACATGTATTTATATGAAAAGAGATGACTAAACTATAACCACATAAAGCATAATATGCAATGTATAAAAGGAGATGTGAAGCTCCTACTACACACATGTGCTACATACCAAAGAAAAGTCAATCACTTTAATATGACATACACTCAACATGAATCAATATAGAGAAGATGTTAAGCTTCCCTTACATATAAGCAATACAAATCAAAACATTATGATACCAATTGAAAAATATATCAATTTAGGATAAAGGTATACATCGAAACATCATGATACCAATTTATGATACTAAAGAAAATAAACAAAACATTTTTAATATACCAATTGAAAGTTAACAAAAATTTTAAGGTACTAAAAGATACCAATGTGAAAATATCTTGATACCAATTTAAAAAAATCTTATAAATTTTGAGACCAATAGAAAATGACACATTGTATGTTTTTGATATCAATTGAAAGATATATATATATTGGAAATCTTAATACCAATTGAAAGTAACAATCAATTTCAAAGTGACTTGATACTACAAAAAAATGTCTTGTAAGTTTTTGATACCATTGAAAGTAAAAACCAAATTGATTTAGGTAAGCATAACTCATATCAATATAGATACCAATGTAAAATGAAACATGATACCAATACTGAAAATGTTAGCAAATACCAAAATAAAGTATTTTTCATCATAAAGAGTAGGAGTAAGATACAATTGAAAATAAAATCTATTGAAAGAAACCAATTTGAAATATAAAATATGAATTTTCTCCCCCTTTATGAAATACCAAGAAAAATCATGCATAAGCTTGCATGAGATACCAATTAAAAAATAATTATCATTAAGGACTAAATCAAGCTTTAGTATAACATAATTTGTGCTTTAAGATGTAAAGATATAGTAAGCACAATCAAATCACATATATATGTCTGAAAAAATAAGTATCAATCGAAATTGATACTATTTGAAGTTTGAGGCATACATACATAGAAAATAAAATATGAGTATACAAAAAAATATCAATTGAGAGACCAATTGAAAAATGATAATGATCAAGTGTATAACTCATAAATATCTCCCTTTCATGTACATGTTTAAAAAAGATTTTTCAATTAGGCTCACAAGGCACGGTCGCCCATCCGTCTGCCCTTTGATGGAAGGGGTTTTTAAAAATAGGATTTGAAAATAATTTTGACAAGTTTGAAAACTCTTCCAAAATGAAGAAACACGCAACTAGTTTTATGATGATCTTGAAAATTAGTACGAAATCCTTCAAGAAAGGAATAAAACATGAATATTTTCCATGAAAAATAAGTAAGTCATACGATCATCGACACTCAAAGTATATAAAGCACATATAAAGCTCATGGAAACAAAAATCATGAGTAAATAAAAATTAATATGTGCGTAAGAATCATGTAATCACAAAATCATTGTAATAGGCAATTAAGCTCAATATGAAATTCTTTTATAAACATGAAAAAACATGAAAATTTAATTTTGAAAAAAAATAATACTAACTCTAAGGTATATGTATATTTTGTCTAAATCTAAAGATATACATACACATCCCTAAACACAAATGAGTGCACAATAGAAATTTGCATGAAATGCAAATGACTCAAGGGTATACATGTATATCCAAAGTTTTAAATGTTGGTCCCGAGATGATGCCAATTGTAGGATCTACTATACACGTCAACACTCAAACAAAGATATTAGCGTAAATATAAAGTACTTGCAATAAAGGAAGATAAATCACAGAAAAGATAAAGCAAACGCAAACACAAAGATTTATCCTGGTTCAGTCCTCGTGACCTACATCCAGTCCCCAAGCCACCTGCTTGAGATTTTTCTTTATCCTTTGACTTGGTACACCCAAAATCAACACCTTGCACACCACTTGACAAATTCCCTTTGCCAAATGTGTACAACTCTTCTTACAACCAAGAAGACCACAACACCTTGTACAAACTCTCTTCAACCCGAAGACGCTCTTGTACAATGCTCTTCTTTGAGTGATTACAATTGATCCTATAAGCCTTGAGTCTGTATATGATCGTGGACAAGGGCTATTATAAGTAGACTTTCAGAAATCTTCACAATAGAGTAGGAATTGGTGAAGAAATAGAAAGTGGAAACAAGTTTTCTGAAAACCAGAATTTTGACAAAGTTTTTTGTTCAGAAAACTTTTAATTTGGATTGGTGTATTTAGCCTGGAATAACATACCTATTTATAGCTGAAATCCATAGTCAGTTAAGGTAGTTATCAGGTCTATTTTGAATATATAAACGTTGGATAATGTTGGATAAAACACAAAAAACAGAAACTGTCCAACAGTCAGAAACTGCCATTAATCGACTTAGGATAGGGGGTTAGTCACTAGGTTGGGCAATTTACACAGTCGACTACAAAAGGTGTCAAGTCAACTAGGTCAAGATCAAAACACAGGACAAGATTCTGGAAACTGAAACTAGTCGACCAGACTAAGGGGTTAGTCGACTAGGCCATTTATTAGTCGACTATATATTCTGTTAAGTCGACTAATAATGCATATTGGTCACCAAACAGAGAGTTGGTATATTTGCAGGACAAAGGTTAGTCGACTACTAAATATGTCAAGTCGACTATACCATGTATAAGTCGACACAAAGAGGTATAAGTCGACTAAGTGAGTAATGATATGTGTGTGTGTGTGTGTGTGTTTCAAGGCTTTTAACATACTATTGACTATTACAATACACATCAATAGCAACTCTCTTTGAGAAGTCTTGATCATGTAGAACTCTTGAATAGGCTTGTAAGATAGAGCTCCATTGAAATGGCTTCACAAATGTATCATCAAAAGCAAGTTCCAACATTCTCTCCCTTTTTGATGATGACATGACACTTTGTGTGCACGAATACTCCCCCTGCAGAAAATATGTTATATGTTCTCTCCCTGCAGAAAATATGTTCTCCCCTGTAGAAAACAGGTTATAACAGATATAGAAAAACATGTGTTCTCCCCCTGCAAAAATTATATTATAAAAAATATATAATAAATGTTCTGAAATATTTTTCTTATCAAACTTCTTATATGGTACCTAAAAGATAAACATTAGAATGGTACCAATCATAATAAGATCAAAGCACTAACCTTTAGGAGACCAAACCCAATTTGAATTTGGTTTTCATCTTTTAGTATACACATAATAGCATGAATTATATATATCATATATGTATGATGCAATATAAGTATTTTATCAATAATGCTTAAATTTTTAGGAATCCATATGAACTTGTTCTTAATTCTTTTTGAAATAATATTAGTATTTCTTTTCACAAAAGAATTATATGGATTACTAACATATGTAGATTTTCCAAAAAATCCAAGAGCATAACGATTATGTGACATCTTTTGATAGGATAATAAATCATTTAACTTTTCTTTTCCTTGATTAAATTTAGTCACATTTTTCAAAATTTCTTCATACTTCATTTTAAAAATTGACATGTCTTTATCTAAATAGAAATTCTTTCATTTAAAGACATAGTTTCTCTTTTCAATAAAACATTATTTTGTAATAAATTCTCATTATTTTTTTTAATGATGATATCACTTTTTCACAATCATCTTTTTGAGAATTTATCGAAGAAATTTGAGAAGCATAACAAGAATTTTCTTTGATAAGTTTTCATTTTTTTTGACAAAACTTTATTCTTTATCTTTTCATTCTTAAGATCATTGTATAATTCTTGAAATGCATCTAAGAGTTCAGAAAATTATACCTCATCTTCTTCTAGAGTCATGTAACAAATGTTGGCATGTTCAGTGGCTTCTTCTTCGTCAGAGGAAGAGGATCACTATTTTCCTTGAAGCTGGTAGTCTTTCTTCTTTCTGAGCTTTTTGCTCTTAAATTTACCTTTGTTTTTGAGCAATGGACAATCCTTCTTCATATGACCAGATTTATTATAATTAAAACATTTAAACTTACCTTGCTTCAAGAATTTTCTGAATTTTCTTGAAAACATTGCCATCTCCTCTTCATCATTATCTGAATTGTCCGTGTCTGAGGATGCATGAAAGGCAAGCTCTTTCTTCTTTGAGAGAGATTATTATTCATCCTTCTTTCTGTCTTCGAGTTGCACTTCATATGCCATTAGATTACCAATAAGGTTTTCTAACGACATTGTTGAGAGATCATTCGCTTCTTCTACTGTAGTTGTCTTCTTCTCCCAATTTGGTGTGAGTGCACGAAGGATCTTGCGAACTTTTTCGACTTGGGTGTATTCCTTTCCAAGGGATGCTAAGAAATTTGTTATGTCGGTAAATCTTGTAACCATTTCTGAGATGGTTTCATTCTCGTTCATTTTGAAAAGTTCAAACCTGTGGATAAGAATAGAAATTTTAGATTCTTTAACCTTATTTGTGCCTTCATGTGTTACCTGTAGAGTGTGCCATATTTGATTTACCGAAGTGGCTATTGACACACGGTTAAATTCTTCTTTGGTTAAGGCACAGAATAAAGCATCACCGCTTTGGCATCAAGGTTCGCATTCTTCTTTGATCATCACTCCACGCGGTGTAGTTGGTTGTTGGCTTGGTGTACGTGCTTCTACTATGTTCTATAGTTCGTAGTTGAGCAATTGCAAGTAGATCTTCATTCTACACTTCCAATAGTTGTAGTTGGATCTGTCAAATAGCGGTGGATGTTGTGTAGAATGTCCTTCTTTGAACTGTGATGAAGGGAACTCCGTCGCCATCCTTGTATGGTTGTTGAGTAGGTATGCAGGGCTTGTATGCCAGGCCGGGCTCTGGTAACAATTGTTGGTCCCAAGATGATGCCAATTGTAGGATCTACTATATATGTCAACACTCAAACAAAGATATTAGCGTAAATATAAAGTACTTACAATAAAGGAAGATAAATCACAGAAAAGATAAAGCAAATGCAAACACAAAGATTTATCTTGCTTCGGTCCTCGAGACCTACATCCAGTCCCCAAGCCACCCACTTGAGATTTTCCTTTATCCTTTGACTTTATACACCCAAAATCAACACCTTGCACACCACTTGGTAAATCCCCTTTACCAAATGTGTACAACTCTTCTTATAACCAAGAAGACCACAACACCTTGTACAACTCTCTTCAACCCAAAGACGCTCTGTACAATGGTCTTCTTTGAGTGATTACAATTGATCCTATAAGCCTTGAGTCTGTATGTGATCATTGATAAGGGCTATTATAGGTGGACTTTCAGAAATCTTCACAATAGAGTAGGAATTGGTGAAGAAACAAAAAGTGGAAACAAGTTTTCTGAATACCAGAATTTTGACAGAGTTTTTGTTCAGAAAACTTTTGATTTAGATAGTGTATTTAGCCTAGAATAACATACTATTATAGCTAAAATCTATAGTAAGTTAGGGTAGTTATCAGGTCCATTTTGAATATATAAATGTTGGATAACATTAGATAAAATATCAGAAAACAGAAATTGTTCAACAGTTAGAAACTGCCATTAGTCGACTTGGGATAAGGGGTTAGTCGACCAGGTTGGGCAATTTACACTGGGTTAGTCGACTACAAAAGGTGTCAAGTCGACTAGGTCAAGATCAAAACATAGGACAAGATTCTGGAAACTGAAACTAGTCGACCAAACTAAGGGGTTAGTCGACTATATATTCTATTTAGTTGACTAATAATGCATATTGGTCACAAAACAGAGAGTTGGTATATTTGCAGGATAAAAGTTAGTCGACTACTAAATATGTCAAGTCGACTATACCATGTATAAGTCGACTACAAAGAGTATAAGTCGACTAAGTGAGTAATGATGTGTGTGTGTTTCAGGCTTTTAACATACTATTAACCATTACGATACACATCAATAGCAATTCTCTTTGGGAAGTCTTGATCATGTAGAACTCTTGAATAGGCTTGTAAGATAGAGCTCCATTGAAATGGCTTTACAAATGTTTCATCATAAGCAAGTTCCAACATTAAACAAATTAACATATACACGAAGTTAAACATATGAAAACATGTACAAAATGGGGAATACAAGTTTGAAATGTATGAATCATCAAAACTAGGCTATACTAGTACATCTAATGGGTACAAATGAGCAATTTAAATACAAACATATAATAGTCAATTTGTGACTCACTAGTTGTACAAGTATATACTCAAGTTTTAATGAAGGTTACATTTAAACATATAATCAAAATATGAAGTATAAAACAAAATATAAACCAATATGATCATTAGGCTAAATGTACATATCTTAGATACAAGGATATACACAATAGTTAAACTAAAGTGAGAACACAAAAGTAATAGTCCATATGAACATGGGTGTATCTCAAATACTGCATATGTGTATCACAAGTCTAATTAACATGACATTTAACATAATTATCATAAAACATCAAAACATGCTAAAATCAACAATATGCAAGCATGTAAACTAAATAGGAGTAAGAGATAGTTACCAAAACCAAGAGGGCTCATCTCTATACCTCCAAATCATGATAGTCCTCCTACGAAACTCTCCTTGAAAGTGATGCATCCAAAATTTTCACCGATTAGCTTGGAACGCATTCACCTTAAGGCACCAATACCTCTCACGTCATGTGAGAGCCCACACCTACATCAAATATAATAGGGGTAGATTTTGGTACCCATATTCTATTGGGTCCATGGGAGTCAGCACCTTCCCTAACCCAAACAAATTTGTTTGCAAAATTTACATTATGTATCCTATCATAACAAAACTTTGCAAGGTGGCCCTTACGTCCATAATGTGTACAAGTGTACACATGAGCATACATGGTGTCATGTGTGTGAGCATGAGAAGCATGTGTATGCCGTGGTTTGTGTGCATGCATAGGAGGAGCATGTTTCTTTCGAAACATGGATTCCAACCGTGAGTGGTCATGGCATATTGGCTCAAAGTGGAGCCCAAACAATCGACACTTTTTTCAATACACAAATATTATTTTTAATACTTGAAGATAAGTGGAGCATGCAATAGGTATGTCATATGATGAAGCTACACTAGCATGGCTATGGCACCTCGATCCTGGCGGGTACGAGGACGCCACTGCGACGTACATACGCAGGGCGATGGTACTATCACGTATGTACGCTAAGCATCAATACAACACAATATAGGGTTTAGAGTGCGGAAATACGTAGTATTATACATTCTAATACAAAATAGTACAAGTACTTAGTCATCACAAATAGTGACATAATATTACATCAAGATTACATCGCTAGATATTACAAAAGTAGACTGTATAGGGTACAAAAGATAATAACTCACGAGCCGGAAAGGGAATCTTGCGAGCGGGGAAAGACTGATGAAGCTACGGCTGATCAGCCTGCTCCTCGAAGTAGGCCTGATCCTCAGCTGATGGGTCCACCTCGGTCCAACCTGTTAAATCTGAATATACAAATCAAGGGTTGTTAGTGGGCAACCCAGCGAGTGCAAGAAGAAGCCAAGTGCAAGTATAAATAAAACTAAGTGCATCAGGTCAAGTATAATGTATCAAAATCAATAAGCATGGAATAATCACAATAAATTGTGAATCATGAAATAAAGCAAGTGTAGCTGGTTAAATATCATGTAATCAAATTAGCAAGCATGGAGTAACTACAATAAATGGCAAGTATGAACATGACACTAAAATTCATGTAGCGTGAAATCAATTATCAAATTATTATTAAGACTCGTTCAATTTGTATGTTTCGGTATATGACCGGTGCCATATACTTTCGCATACAAGCCGAGCGAGGTTGGTTATTGGAAATTGATAGGGAACGACGAACCATGTTTAGAATGGATCTCGTGCATGCCCGGAACAGCGGTCCAGGAGTATCTGATACTGAGCCGGAATGTACCGTTAGGCACCGGGACTTACTATATGCCCGAAGGTCTTAGTATACGCCCGAACAGGAAAAGAGTGTCACCGTTCCCCACAGGATATACCCAGAGGATTATAGCACACCCGGCAGGCAGGCAAGGGGGTAGGGGTGCCAGTACACCCCTTGGAAATGCCTGGTTGCCTCCAGGTCGAATCCAACAGGAATAGTTGTACGACATATGTGTGGCCACCATAAACACAGAAGCTATATCGATACCCATCAATTTTCCCTATCCCGGTGTAAGTTGTTTAAATATAACAGAGTCTGAAATAATAATGTTCACAGGGTTTTCACAAAAGTACAATATCCATGGTTATCTTATTACGGGGGTCAACAGGAGTACAATATCAGGAGTAATGTCAGGAGCCTCCCTATTTCAGGGGT
Organism: Agave tequilana; assembly: GCA_038442645.1. NCBI lineage: Eukaryota > Viridiplantae > Streptophyta > Magnoliopsida > Asparagales > Asparagaceae > Agave > Agave tequilana. Next base: position 53,536 of record JAVJIF010014081.1, read on the forward strand.
TCAAATATACAGGAGTACAGGAGTTCAAGAGTACCAAATATCTGGTAATACTATAATAGTTATGCCAAGTCCCCGTAAAAGTGATAGTCATGAATATGTCATATAATACAGGCATCAGGGGTGGTAGTGTCCGGTCAAGAGTCATGATGTCAGGTCCAGGTATTTGTACCACATGAAAGCATATCATATACCGTGTGTCAGGTGCAGGTGTCAAGTATGACATATTAAGTACCGGGTCTATATATCGAGTGTCGGTGTAAATACCGAGTGTCGGAGTCATAAATAATATATCAAGTGTAACATGCCAAGTGTCGGTGTAAATACTGAGTACCGGTGTAAATACCGAGTGTCGGTGTCAGATGTCACGGGTCAAGTATGGCATGGCAAATATCGGTGTCAAATATAGCATGACAATTATCGGTGTCAAATATAGCATGGCAAGTGTCGGTGTCAAATATAGCACGGCAAATATCGGTGTCAAATATAGCATGGCAATTATCGTTGTCAAATATAGCATGGCAAGTGTCAGTGTCAAATATAGCATGGCAAATACCGGTGTCCAGTATTATGTGTCAATTATAGCATGAAAGATATCGGTGTCAAATATAGCATGTTAAAACATCCACATATCAATATCATGTTACAAATATAAGAGTAATTATTTTTAAATTAATAATAAGCACTCGCCTGAAACCGGGGTGAAATATCGGTTAAAAACCCAGGAAATCGGCGATCCGCACGAGCAATCCACTAGCCCATAGTTGTATATTAAAATATATAATTATAAATATTTTTATAAATATTAGAGAGGGAAAAGGAGAGGAGAGAGAGAGAAGAAAGAGAAAGTTGTAGGAAGGAGAGAGAGAGAGAGAGAAGAGAGACAAAATGTGGTGTTTTTAGAAAAGAATTAGGATTTAAAAGGAGAGGGGTATTGGGTGTAAATATAGGGAGGTAATTTTAGGATGAGAGGATGGGTAATTTAGGAATGAGGGAAAGTTAGTTTATTTAGGGAAAGATATGAAAAGAAAGATAGAAAGAATGCAAGAGAGAAAGAAGAAAGAAAGAAGGAAAGAAAGAAAATAATGGAGGGGGAGGGGTGGCCGTCGGCCACCGCCGGCGCCGGAGGCCAGGCGGCGGCGGCGCCGCCGGGGGAGGGGAGGCGGCACATGGCCTAGGGGGAGATGTGGAGTGGAGTTGTGATGGTTGTGGTGTGGTTGTTGTTGTATTGTTGGTGGAGTTGGTGATGGTGGTTGATGGTGGTGGTTGTGGTAGTGATTGGTGGTGTTGGGGAGCTAGAGGAGGAGAATGAGCTGGTGATGGGGTGGTGGAAGTGGTGAAATTGATGAAGGTGATGGTGAATTTTGGAGGAAGAAGGGAGGTGATGGAGGTGGGTTTTGGTAAAATTGGACGTGGTGGGGGTTGTTGGAGATTGAAGGAGGTGGTGTTGTGAAGAGGGAGAGTGGGGAGTTGGTTGGCCGGCCTAAGAGTGGCTGGCGGCGGCGGCAGTGATGGTGGAGGCGGCAGCCAGTGAAGGGTGCGTGAATTGGGTTGTTGGTTTTGGTTGAAGTGTTGGAGGAGATGAATGGTTTTGGATTTTTTGAAATGAAATAAAAAGGAAGTGGAGGTTTAATAGAGAAGGAGAACGGAATGGAATGATGAGTTAGGGGGGTGATAGGGCTGCGACAGCAGCCCTACTGCTGCAAGCAGCGGGCGACGGGCGGTTGTGCATTAGTTGTGGGGGGAAATCAAAGGGAAGAAAAGAAAAGAAAGAAAGAAAGAAAATTAAAGAAAAGAAAAAATAAGAAAAAAAGAAAATAAAATAGTTTAAATTTTTATTATTAACTAATTTATTTATTATAATTTCTAGAAGTACAACGTGGGGGAATAGAGAAGGAAAAGTAAGAAAAGAAATTGTCAGTAAATAATATTATTATTTAAATAGGGCTAAAATTCGACTGTTTCAAAATCGTTCTGAAAAATTCTCAAAATAGAAAATATTATTATAAGATGCTCGGTGAAATCAATTTTGAGAAATTCAATGTAGTTTTCAAATTAAAAATTCTAAAATCTTTGGCGATACCGGCCGACACTTGAATCGGTCAAATTTTTGATAAATTTAGAAAATATCAAAAAATGTATTTAGATAGAAAATAAAATTATAAGAAGTAATATGAAAGCCATTTTTAAAAATTTAATCCCATTTAAAAAATAAAAATCTGGGAATCAGTCAGCGATGCCGACCGACACCGGTTTTGGAGATTTTGCAGAAATATTTAGAAAAATTTCAGAAAATCAAGAAAAATATAAAATATTAGAAAACAATTTTTGAAACTAAAATCGGTCAAATCATACTAGCAAAAAGTCAAATCGGGCTACTGGCTGGTATCGGGTTCCCGGTCCGGGTCAGGGCTGACTCTAGGTCTGAGATTCTAGATCCGATACTCAATAATATAAGCAATCACATCACATGAACACGTACAGGAAGAAAATTGAACAATATGGTCGAAAAAATTTTGGAACAGGAATCTGGGTACGTATCCCAGGTACGGGGTGCTACAATCTACCCACCTAGCAAAAATTTCGTCCTCAAAATTTCTATAAGAAAAGAGATGAACATGGAAATAAAGAATTAGTAAGACAAGAGATGGAGGACAAGAGGATATTACCACTCAAGGCTCGAACAGATGTGGGTAATGGTCATGAATGACGTCTTCCCGCTCCCAAGTTACTTCTCCCGGACTATGCCTGTTCCATGAAACTAGCACCAACAAGATGGTCCGGTTCTTTAGGGTCTTGACACTTCTGTCCATAATAGCCATTGGTTGCTCAGTATATGACAAATCCGGCTGCAACCCCAACTCTGACTAATCCAATACATGGCTTTCGTCCTGATGTACCTTCTCAGCTGCAACACATGGAACACATTGTGCACTCCTTCCAGTGAGGGCGACAGTGCCAATCTGTAGGCCACTTCTCCTACTCGCTCCAATATCTCAAACGGGCCGATATACCTCGGACTCAGCTTCCCACGTGCTCCAAATTTGATCACTCCCTTGGTCGGAGATATCTTCAAAAACACATGCTATCCCACCTGAAACTCCAACGGTCTTCTATTGGAATCAGCCCAATTCTTCTGTCTGTCTTGTGCCGCACGAAGGTGCTCTTGAATGGTCCTGATCTTGTCCACTGCTTGTACTATCACATCTGGTCCCAAATGCCTTCTCTCACCAACTTCATCCCAACACAATGGTAATCTGCATCTCCTGCCATATAGGGCTTCGAATGGAGCCATCTTGATGCTTGCTTGATAACTGTTATTGTAGGAAAACTCTGCCAAATGTAGATGGTCTTCCCACGATCCCTTGAAGTCTATCAACAAGCCCTCAACATGTCTTCTAGGATCTGAATGGTTCGTTCGGACTGCCCGTCTGTCTCTGGATGACAAGATGTGCTAAACTTCAGACGGGTCCCCAAACTCTCTTAAAGGCTCTCCCAGAAGCGAGATCTGAACCTTGTGTCTCTGTTCGACACGATACGCACTGGAACTCCATGCTGTCGAACAATCTCCCTTAAGTACTTGTCTGCCAGGAGCTCCGTAGATTGCCCTACTCTGAAGGGTATGAAATGTGCTGACTTAGTGAGACGGTCAACAACTGCCCATACTGCATTATTCCCCTTTGGACTGCGGGGTAGAGCGGTGACAAAATCCATAGAAACATGCTCCCACCTCCATTCTGATATTGGCAAAGGCTGTAGTAATCCAGCTGGTCTCTGGTGTTCAGCCTTCACTTGCTGACATACTAGGCACTTCGCCACATATTGTGCAATCTCTCTCTTCATCACATTCCACCAGAAATGTCGCTTCAGATCCTGATACATCTTAGTTCCTCCAGGGTGTATAGAGTAAGCTGAGCTATGGGCCTCAGCTAAGATTTTCTGTCTAATCTCCCCCTGAGGAACACAAATTCTTCCCCTGAAATAGAGTGCACCATCAGGATGTATGCAAACATCTAACCTCAGCCCCGCTTCCACTTGCTCTCTGAACTTCAGCAATCTGAGATTTTCTCTCTGAGCTTCTCTGATCTCCTCCATCAGTATCGGCTAAATTGAAATGCCATCAACTGCACGGATCCACTGGCCCTCTGAATCATCATCAAATCTAGTCGCCTCATCTCCTTGAGTAACTCCTCTTGCTGAGTGAGCAACATAACCATATTGGCTTCAGGTCTTCTACTCAGGGCATCTGGCACAACATTAACCTTGCCAGGATGGTACTGCAGATCTATATCATAATCTGCCATTAACTCAAGTCATTGCCTCTGCCTCATATTCAATTCCTTCTGAGTGAAATATACTTCAAGCTCTTGTGATCAGTGTAAATCAACGCTCGGTCACCTAGCAGGTAATGCCTCCAAATCTTCAACGTAAATATCATTGCTGCCAGCTCTAGATCATGCGTTGGGTAGTTCTTCTCATGAGGCTTTAATTGCCTGGATGCATAAGCCACCACATGCCCATGCTGCATCAATACGCATCCAACACCCTTCCCTGAGGCATACTGTACATAACCATCCCTCCTGTCCCTGAGGGTGTCTTCAAGATTGGAGCTGAAATCAACTTGTTTTTCAACTCCTCAAAAGCAGACGCACACTCCTCAGTCCATAAGTTCTTCTCTCCCTTCCTGGTAAGCTTGGTCAAAGGAGCGGCAATCTTCGAGAAGTCTTGCACGAACCTTCGATAATATCCAGCTAGTCCGATGAAGCTCCTGATCTCTATCATGGACTTCAGAGTCAGCCAATCCTTCACCGCCTGAATATTGCTGGGGTCCACCGAGATTCCTTCCTTAGAGATAACATGGCCCAAGAAAGCTATACTCTCCAGTCAGAACTCACACTTGCTAAGTTTGGCATGAAGCTGCTCAAGTCAGAGCGTCTGTAGCACAATCCTCAGATGCTCCGCATGCTCCTCTTCATTCTTAGAATAGACCAAAATATCATCAATGAACACTAACACAAAACTTATCCAGATATGGTGAGAAGATTCTATTCATCAAGTCCATAAATACTGCTGGGGCATTTGTCACTCCAAAGGGCATAACCAGGAACTCGTAATGACCATAGCAAGTCCTAAATGTCGTCTTCTGAATGTCTTCCTTCTTCACCTTCAACTGATGGTACCCCGACTGCAGATCTAACTTCGAGAACACTTGGGCCCCATGAAGTTGATCAAATAGGTCATCAATTCTCGGCAAGGGTACTTGTTCTTAATGGTGACTTTGTTCAACTCTCTGTAATCAATATACAATCTCTTGCCACCATCCTTCTTGCTTGCCAATAACACTGGTGCTCCCCAAGGTGAAGTACTCGGTCTAATCAGACCCTTGCTCGAATACTCCAGCAGCTGCTCCTTCAATATAGCCAATTCAGTTGGTGCCATCCGGTATGGTGCTTTAGAGATGGGAGTCGCTCCTGGAATAAGGTCAATAGAGAACTCCATAACTCTATCAGGCGAAAGTCCTAATATCTCCACAAATACATCCAGGAATTCATTCCACACTGACACCGTCTTCTTCTTGTCTTCTACAGTGGTACAATCCAGTTGATCTTCCATCCGAAGGGACTTGCGTTCTCCAAAGAACTGAAACTCCGGTTGGTGTGGAATCCTGAAGATCACCTTCTTGTTCCGACAGTCGATCACCGCATGATACTTGCTGAACCAAGTCATACCTAGGATCACATCGTACCCTCCAGTGTCCAGTATGAACATGTCGGCTTCCAACTTTCTGCCACATAACTCCACAGTACACGCCTTGCAAATCTTGTTAGTTATGACTACCCCATTCCCCGTACTAATTTCCCACTGGTCACCCATACATACTAGGGTATAGAATGCAAGGCAATAAATCTACTGGATATGAAGCAATGCGATGCACCAGAGTCAAAGAGTGATAAGACTAGAACTGAGTGGACCAAAATTATACCTGTCACTACTTCTCCAGATGCCTCAGCTTCCTCTGCTGTCAAGTTGTAGGCCTGACCTCTACCGCGGCCTACTCCGGTCCTGGGTCCCCTCTGAACCTGACCTGGAGTCCGACGCTGGGGAGGAAGTGGAGCTCCTCTGCCTATAGGTCCTGGATTCCTCCTCACCGGTGGTGCAGAAAATGCTGGGGGAGCTGCTCGAGCTGGAGGTGCTGGTGGTGCCACTCGTGCTGGAAGTGCTGGTGGTGTTGGAGGTGCGTTCCAGGTCTTCTTGAATAGACACTCTCCTACTGAGTGGTTGCCAGACCCGCATGCCAAACACAGTCCATTGGCCATACGGCAGTTCCGCTGATTGTGTCTAGACTTCTGGCAGTACCCACACACAAGTTGCTGAGAAGGAGGCTGAAATGGCCGCTTGGCTACTGGGGCGCCAAAAGATCTGACTGGATTCCCTCTGTGCACCTGCTGGAATTGGCGCTTCATAGGCTTGTGCTACAACTCAACTCTCCTCTTCTTCTCCAATCCCTCCTCCACATCACGAGCTATAGAAAGAACTTAAGAGTATGTCTTCAGTTGGTACATCTGGATATCCACTTGATTGAGATTTTATAGATTGAAATAAAGTTCAGAATTCTTAGTCTCAATATGAATCCGCTGTAGCAAGGGCTCAAGCGGGTCGTGATCCTCAGGGAAGGATGCGATGCAAGCTTTTCGACTCGATTCCTCTGTGTCTTCAAAAATAGGAGAGAAGAGATTAGATCTTGATATGTATGATGTAAAGATGTGGTTTTGCTGATTTTCTACCACAACCCTATTGCAAATTAAAGAGTTTGATCTTCATCTTAAGATTGATATGATTCACCCTAGGTTATTACAAATATATCAAGCAAGAAAATTAATACACGATTCTAACTAAGTTGCATTATTCAAAAACCAACTATGGTTCATCCTAACATCTAGGTACAGCCTAATAGAAGACTAATCTCAAATTTATGCTGTCCTAGTTCTTAAGTTTGAAGTCATGAAAAGTTCTTTTAACATGCAACCTAGATTAAGAATTTTAAGTATTTTTTTAATCTTCTAGAATTAGTTGCCTTTAAACCTAGGGTTTCTAGAGATGTTCATTAATCAGATCAAGTTTTAATTGCTCTAGGGTTGCTTTAAGAATCTCAGCAAACCACTAAGAGGATTAGTTCTTCATCATTATTTTTTTTTCTTTTCAAATTATTTATATTTTTTTATTTTTTATTTAATGAGAAAGATTGCAAAATAAAGAAAAAGAAAGCAAGAAGAGATCACAGATTGAAAATCAAAGAGATCACAAAAAGAAATAAAATTTGCAGAAATTAAAAGAGAACAAAAGAGTGACCTTTATTTCAGATGAATCTCCGGTTACACAATCGTCTCCTTCTTCTCCACAACGAGCATGAAATAAAAATTACAACTTTAAATAAAAGTGGCTAAAGAAAACCCTAATCGTCTCTGGATGCGCCTCTCTGCTGCGCCTGCAGAGATATTTATAGTGCAGAATGTAGAGGAGTCCCGGATGAAGTCGCCAACGAAATCTGGTAGCCTGACTCATCCACTTTGCCGTAAAAACCCAAGTTTTGCCGCGGATTTGCGGCAATTTAGTCTCCTGGTCCGTCCATGTGGGATTTTGCTTCTGGAATATGTATCCTGGCCTTTTAATCTGGATTTTCGAGATAACTTGGTAATCAAGTTACCCTTAATCCATATTTCTTTAAATCCTCTTTCCACGAAATTCTTCTTTATCTTGGGCTTTTATCCTCATCTGCAAGTGTTTAGGGTTGGATAGAAGTCTATCCTTCCCTTATCTCTGATATTTGCAATTTTTAGCCCTTGTATTTGCATTTTGACTCTTTATATTTGCGCTTTTTCATCTGGGCTTCAAACATGGGCTTGGATCTGGGCTTTTGGGCTCTTTAAGCTTTGTTTATTGTTAAAATAATAATTCGAGGCCTGCACACAATAAATTACAAATTATTAATAAATGTGCAGAATTAAATGAATAAATATGAAAATGTGATGGTAAATATGATGATAAAAATGCACTTTTCACTACCAATCACACCCCACACTTATCTTTTTGCTCGTCCTCGAGTAAAAACAAAGAAAAAGAAAAAGAAATGAAAAGTTAATCTAACCTAACTCACTTTCGTAGGAATCACGATTGCACTTAGCACGTGCAACAAGCCGTTAAACCTCTAGGTTACCCTGGAGGACGAGTGTTGTCTCGTGAGGGTTTTCAGCGGATTGCACCTACAAAATCCATAAAAAGGAAATATTTGAATTATTATTTGAAGAGACTAAGTAGTCTATAAGTTTTAGGATCCTCATTTTTATTCATTCTTCAAACCTGGTCTTTATAAAGTCAATTGTTATTCATTTTAGGTAAGGATTAAAATTGAATTTCTAATATAGTCTTTTTCTTTACCAAAAGTCATACGCACCCTTGTGAATCTAGGAATTCCTTAACTTGGACTCTCATGCCTCTTTATTATTTTTATAACATCATCTAATTTTCTTTCGTGTAAGTATCATGGCTTCTTGAGGCCCTCATACCTAACTAATTGACTATTAGATGTGTTAATATATTTTTTTTTTGGCATGTATAACTCATCTAATTTTCTTTCATATAAGTATCAAGGCTTCTTGAGGCCCTCATACCTAACTAATTGATTCTTAGATGTGTTAATATATATATAAGTAATTTTTCCTTAATTTCCTTAGGCTTTCTAATCCACCCATGTAACGAACTTAAAGTCGATGACTCCCAAACCGGTTGGCTTTAGGGCACCAAGTGAGAAAACACCCCGCGGACTCAAATTCGAGTGAACTAGGCCCCAAAACTAAGGACTTTATTTTATTTACTCACCTTTAGGCATGAATACTTATGCTTCTTGAGGCACATGTATCAGCTTAATTGGTGATTTTTTTTTCTTTTTTTTTTCTTTTTTTTTTTTTATGAGGCACAAGGTCTTTGTCTTAGAATCCTAGATATGCATTTGGTATGCACATTTCATTAAGGTAAAAAATCAAGACTAATTATTTATTCAATTTCTCTCCTATACCTAAAAATTAAACAATTTATTTATTTTGACCAAGTTTTTAGAAATCCTAATCATGATTTTTCTAATCCTTAAAACTAACTTAGATTTCTTTCAAAAAATAAGTCAAAGTATTATCCTTTTATAAATTTTTTTTTTAAAGTTTTTTTTTTTTTATATATATTGCATACCCTTCCCCCACACTTGTTTCATGCATTGTCCCTAATGTATGGATGCATGAACTGGCAGAAAGATATAATCACCGATACAGTGGGTCAAAAAGACCCATCGCCGCATTAGCTTCCGGCACAGACTCCAAAAAGATTTTAAGACGTTGACCATTTACCTTGAATGCATTGCCATTTTTGGGGTCGTAGATCTCTATGGCTCCGTGTGGAAACACCGTCTTAACAATGAATGGTCCTGTCCATCTTGACTTCAATTTACCGGGAAAGAGATGAAGTCTAGAGTTGTAAAGTAAAACTTTTTGTCCTTGGACAAAAGTTTTTCTCGTGATGAATTTATCGTGAAAAACCTTAACTCTATCCTTCGCAATCTTCGCATTCTCGTATGCATCATTCCTCAACTCCTCTAGTTCAGAAATTTGTAATTTCCGAAACTCACCGGCCTTATCTAAATCGAAATTTAGCTGCTTAATTGCCCAAAGGGCCGGTGCTCTAGCTCGACAGGAAGGTGGCAAGCCTTTCCAAAGACCAGTCCGTAGGGAGACATTCCTAGAATCGTCTTAAAGGCAGTCCTATATGCCCATAGGGCATCCACCAGTTTGGTGGACCAGTCCTTCCTATTCTGATTCACAGTCTTCTCCAAAATGAGCTTGACTTGCCTATTAGAAACTTCTACCTGCCCGCTAGTTTGAGGATGGTAGGGCGTAGACAACTTGTGGGTAATGGCATATTTTCGCATAAGAGCTTCAAAAGTTCTATTGCAAAAATGTGTGCCATTGTCGCTAATGATGGCTCGAGGGATTCCAAAGCGTGAGATGATATTATCTTTCAAGAATTTGACAACAATTTTGTTGTCATTTGTCTTGCAAGGGACAGCTTCTACCCACTTTGACACGTAGTCTACGGCCAACAAGATGTACTGGTGCCCAAACGAATTAGGGAAGGGTCCCATAAAATCAATGCCCCATACGTCGAAAAGTTCTACTTCTAGAATGGGATTTAGGGGCATCATATTTCGTTTGGAAATTCTTCCTATCATTTGACATCTTTGTTGGCCCAATGGCCTTCCACTCTAGTTTTGATGATGATCAACACTCATGTAGTTATGTTTACTAATATTCTTGTGTTTCTAAGTTTCAGATCATTAACAGGATATTAGTTGATGATTAGCTTCAACAAGATGATTAGAAGCTTATCATGATGATTCCGGTGCCAAAGCTTAAAGATCATACCTTTGCACTTGGAGAATCACGGAGTTTGGACCGAGTCTACTTGAAGATGAAGATCGTCAAGAAGACTTAGGTATCTAGTTTAGAGTTTGTGTTTTAGATCCATATTTGTAAAGCTTAGTTTAGTTGATATGCTCAAGTGCACAAAACACACACGTTTCATGATTTGGTTTTGGTTTTCATGAATAATAGATCAAAACAAGTTTACCTTATACCTATGTATATTAGATATGTTCTAGATATACATACATGCTTTAAACTTGCTAGACAAACTTATTTTGACTATCCTATTCATGTTTTGGAAAAATCAAGTTTGATAAAAATACAAGTTTTGTTTTTGATAAAATTGGCAAGACACAAAAATGAATTGATATGATTGATATATGTCTTGAAATTTTTATCACAAGTTTGGTTATCAAAGTAAAATGATAAAACAAGTTTTAGAAAAACATATTTTTTAGAAAAACAGTTTTTATTGTGATTAAAACTATTTTTTAGATTTACTGTGAATTTATGGGATTTTTATTGAGTGAAAAGACCTATTTTCAAATCCCGTATCTGTGCAGTTCTGCACTGTGCCTGCCAGGCCAGTACGGTCGACCGGACCGGTCGACCGCACCAAGTGGCCGGTCGACCGGGTCGGTCGACCGATGTGCACAGACGTGCACGCTGGCTACACATTGCAGTCGGTCGACCGGACCGGTCGACCGAGTTGAGAGTTCAACTCTCAGGATGTTTCGGTCGACCGGGCCGGTCGACCGCTTGTGCCCAACGGTCACTTTTCTGACCGTTGGCGGTCGACCGGGCCGGTCGACCGACGCCTGTCAGAGCTGCCAGCTCAGCTCTAACGGCTAGTTTTCTGTTTGGCCTATATAAACTCCATCTCTTTGGGGATTTTGGCCAAGTTTTTTAAGAAGAAAAATTTCTGGTTTCTAGAGGTTTTAAAACAAGTTTTCAAAAGTGTTTGGGGCTTTAATTCTTCAATTTTTATTGTTTTAGGTTTTTGAAAAAATCAAAGAAAAGAATATTTTGGGAGATTTGTCTTTGTTTTCATTCTATATCTTTTGGAAGGATTTTCCCAAGTGATTTTCTTTGTTGCTAGTTTTCCAAACACCTAGTTTTCCACACTTGAGCTATCTTCTATCCTAAACTATTAGGATCTTGTTTTTGTGGAAAAAGAAAAGAGAAAAAGGAAAGAGAAGTGTTTGAGGTTGTTTGTTGTAAACCTCATTGTTGTAAACCCTCCTTTATTTGTTGTATCCCTCTTCGGTAGAGGTGATCGGAGTGGTATTGGTTTGCTCCCTCTTCGGTAGAGGTGGAGTTTGGTTGTGAGCCTCTTTGGTAGAGGTGTTGTTGTTGGTTGTTGTTGGCCTCGGTGGAGGTTGTATTGAGAGAGGAGTTCGGTACTCCTTGAGTTGTAGAAATCCTCTTCGGTAGAGGTTCCCTCGGTGGGAGTTGAGATAGTGGAAATCCTACACGGTGGTGTAGGCGGGGATGTAGAGCAAGGTGCTCGAACCTCGAAACAAATCTTGGTGTTTGCGTTTTGATCCATTGTCTCTCTAACTCTCTCTCTTATAATTGTGCAAAGCATCATACTCATCATCATATCATACTTGCTTGAGTTGAGCATTGATTCATTCATATCTTATACATTGCTTGTGTTGCCTTGCATCTTTTATATTGCATTTCAATCTTATATGCTTGGCTTGATTGTGTGTATTTCATATTGCTTGGATTGCTTGTGTGTGTGTGCCTAACTTATACTCATCCAACAAGAGCTTCACATAGCGCCTCAACCCATTTCAAGGGGAATCAAGGGGAGTTAGTCCAGAGCCTCGCAAGGGGAATTCGGCTACACTTGTTGTATTGTATTAGTTTGTGCATAATTTGCATTAGCTTCCGCATTTAGCGCACTTAGTTTGCATTAAGTTTCTTAGATTAGCACTTACACCTATTCACCCCCCCTCTAGGTGTTTTTCAATTGGTATCAGAGCTAGTGCTCTTGATACTTAGGCTTAACATCCTAGGAGTGATCCTTTGATTGCTAATCTCATTTGCATTTGTTTGTTTGCACACATTTAGTTTATACATGGACTTCATGACCCCACCTAGCTTTGACCCTTCAACATTGATGTTTGGAAGTATAGGATGTCCATGTACCTAAAGACCCTAGGTTTGCATGCTTTCCTTGCGGCCACCAAGAGATGTTATCTTGGTGATTGCAATCATATAGGGGCCAATGCACAAGCCCTAGAGGCCATTAGAAGCACATTACCTAAAGATTATCTTATGTGTGTTTCTAACTTTGATTCCGCTTTTGTAGTGTGGAACAAATTGACAACAACCACCACCTCCGAGCTTCAAGCACAAATCCGACAAGAAGAGGAGACTAGTGGAGAGTCCGAATCACAATGCTACATGGTCCAAGGGAATGACTCCCTTGAGGTACATTCGGAACCCCACTATGATAGTGATGATTGTTCTAGTTCTTCAAATGATAATATTGATCCCCATGCCTTAAATGAAGAACTATCAATTGTTTGTGAAAAATTGATTGAAAAATATAACTTGTTGAAAAAGAAGAGTCTAGGCATTAATAATGAAAATAAAAATTTGATTGCTAGACTTGATATTGTTTTGCAAGAGAAAGAGGAGATTGCTAATGAGAGGGATTCATTAAAATCTCAACTTGATCTTGCACTAAAAGAAAATAATTTTTTAAAATCTAAAAATTATTGCCATGTTCTTTTGAAGAAAAATGAGAACTTGTCTTCAAAAGTAGATTTTGTGTTAAAAGAGAATGTTGATTGAAAAACAAAATTATTTCCATTTCAAATGAATTAAATGCTTGTTTGAAGAAAAATGAGGTTTTGCATAAAAAGATTGATGCTCATGTTTGCCATGCTAGTGTAGCCTCATCATCTAGACTACCTAATGCATGTACCTCTTCTTCTAAAATCAATGATGATATTTGTATGTTAAAGAAGAGAGTAGATTGTTTGGGCTCCACTATGAGCCAATGTGCCATGAACCACTCACGGTTGGAAACCTTAGTTCGAAAGAAACAAGTTCCATCTTTTATGCATGCACACCCTCCACGGCATACACATGCTCCTCACGGACACCATCAACACATGTATGCTCATGTGTACTCATGTACACATTGTGGACGTAAGGGCCACCTTGCTAAATTTTGTTATGATAGATTACATACTCCTAATTTAGCAAAGAATTTGTTTGGGTTAGAGAAGGGACTAACCCCCATGGACCCAATAAGATGTGGGTACCAAAGACCACCCCTCCTATTATTTTTGATGTAGGTGTGGGCTCTCACATGACGTGAGAGTGATGACACCTTGGAGTGGATGCGTTCCGGACTTCATGGAAATCAAATTGGATGCATCACTTTCAAGGGAAGATTTGGTGGAGATGACCACCATGTTTTGGAGACAAGGAAAGTTGCTTCTTCGGTTTTTGGTAACAATCCTTTACTCCCATTTATTGTTTACATGCTTTTCATGTTCATAGTTTATAGCATATTTTTATTGTCATTGGATTAGTATGTTCATTCCATGTTTATTAGATCCTTGACATACATGTATAGTATTTGAGACACACATGCTTATATGATTCCATACTTAGTGTTCTCACTTATGTTTAAGCTATAATGTACATCATGAATCTAATACATGTGAATTTACATAGTAATCATGTTTTAGTTTTATCATGATGATTTTTATATTGTGTTTTGATGCTTCATGTCTTGAATATTTGTTTAAGTGTTAGTTTTCATTAAGACTAGGTATATACTTGTGCATATAGTGGGCCACAAATAAATCTATATATGTTGAGCTTGAATGCTTATTTGAACCCATTAGATGTGCTAGTATAGTCTAGTTTTGATGATTCATACATCTTATACTTGTATTCTCATTTTTGGATTTGTTTTATGATTGTGTGTTTCACTTCATGTATATGTTTGTATTGCCAAACTTTAAGATATACATGTATACCCTTGAGTCATTTGCCTTTCATGCAAATCTATATTATGGACTCAAAGTGTGTTTAAGGGATATGTATGTATACTTCTTGTGTTGACAAATCATACATATACCTTGAAATGAAAATTGCTTTGATGAAAATTTAGCCTTACATGTTTTTATGTTTATGTGTCAATATTTAACTTCATGTATATGTCCATCTTATCCAAACTATTGACTATACATGAGTATCATTTTGAGCCACGTGCCTTAATGCATATATCGTGTGGACTCTTTATGTTTTGGATATGTATGTATACATTAGTTTGTATTAGACATACATATGCCTTGAAGATTAGATAGTTTTGATGGAATTATGTTTTAAGGAATAATTGAGCGTAATGAAATATTTTTTCATGATTATGATCTTCACATATTATTTGTACACTCATATCTATTGCTCATGTTTTGTTTCTCATGAGGTATGCTTTATTGGTTAGAGTGATGATTATCATGTGAATTTCACTTTTTTTTATTCCTTACTTGAAGGATTTCGTGCTAGTTAACAAATTTTCCATTTAACTAGTTGCGGTGTTCTTCATTTTGGTAGTGATTTTAAACAAAATTACATTTCAAATCTATCTTTGAAAACCCCTACCTTCCAAGGGCGGTAGGATGGGAGATCATGTTCATGTATGCCCTAAATTGAAAATCTTTAAAACTTGAATTATGATTGGGTGGTAGATAATATGATGTATACACTTGAACTTATTGCTATGTCAATTGGTATCATTGAACTCTTTCAATTGGTATCATTTTGATCTTCTTGTATACTCATATATGTTTTGTATGTATGTATGCTTTAAATTCCAAGTATATCAATTTCTATTGGTATCTATTTTTCATACATATATATGTTTGTGTTTATGCTAGTGCTTGAGTTTCAATTTGTTTAAATTGATTACTTTTAAATTGTTATCAAGACTATGCATGACTTTAGTTTGTATTTCATAAGGGGGAGAAAATTTGATTTTGTATTTCAATTGGTATTTGTACTCCACTCTTTATGATTAAAAGTTGTTTATATTTTCAAAATGAAATATATTCTTACAATTGATATTATCTTTTCATACATATATGTGATCTTTTGTGCTTGATTTACACACGTATATCATATACTATTGTTTGCTTATCAAGATTTTGTTTTTTAAAAAAAAAAAATATATTTGATATGAACTTGTGTTTTGTATTGCCTATATGCAAGGAGAGCTTAACATCTCTCTTACATATAGATTCATGTTGAGTGTATTGTGTATTGAGGAGCTTAACATCTCTTCTTTATATGGTACACGTGTGTAGGGGGAGCTTCACATCTCCTCTTATGCATTACATAATATGTGTTATGTGAATTGGGGCTTGTCATCCCTTCTTCATGTAATGCATATGTGTAGGGAAGCTAACTTAGCGTCTTCCTCTTCATGAATGTATATAGCATATAACATATATTGATCCTTATTTATTGGTATCAAGATGCTTCATTGACATATTTTAATTGATATCATGTTTGTAGTCACCCCTTATTGATTTTGTTTTTGTTTTAGACAAAAAGGAGGAGAACATTGTTTGCATTGTTTTGATTGACAAAAAGGGGGAGAAAGATTTTTACCGCTCGTTTTATTTCTGGTTTTCATTACCCCTTTGTTGATGATTGACAAAAAGGGGGAGAAGTATTTGTGTTTTATATGCATGCTTATGTTTTATATGCATATATTATGTTTTAATCTCAAGAATAGTAAGTTTGATTGATTTATAGAGTGTGCTTTGTAATTGGTATCTAGAGCGTATTTTATGTTGAATATTCCATTGGTATCTAGAGCACCATGTTTATATGCACTTGTCATGCATTGCATATTATTGTTTATTTGTGTATGCATGAGTTAAGGGGGAGCTTCCTTGAAGCTTATCTTAATCCATGCATATATAACTCCATGAGTTTTGTCATCATCAAAAAGGGGGAGATTGTTGGCCCAATGGCCTTCCACTCTAGTTTTGATGATGATCAACACTCATGTAGTTATGTTTACTAATATTCTTGTGTTTCTAAGTTTCAGATCATTAACAGGATATTAGTTGATGATTAGCTTCAACAAGATGATTAGAAGCTTATCATGATGATTCCGGTGCCAAAGCTTAAAGATCATACCTTTGCACTTGGAGAATCACGGAGTTTGGACCGAGTCTACTTGAAGATGAAGATCGTCAAGAAGACTTAGATATCTAGTTTAGAGTTTGTGTTTTTAGATCCATATTTGTAAAGCTTAGTTTAGTTGATATGCTCAAGTGCACAAAACACACACGTTTCATGATTTGGTTTTTGGTTTTCATGAATAATAGATCAAAACAAGTTTACCTTATACCTATGTATATTAGATATGTTCTAGATATACATACATGCTTTAAACTTGCTAGACAAACTTATTTTGACTATCCTATTCATGTTTTGGAAAAATCAAGTTTGATAAAAATACAAGTTTTGTTTTTGATAAAATTGGCAAGACACAAAAATGAATTGATATGATTGATATATGTCTTGAAATTTTTATCACAAGTTTGGTTATCAAAGTAAAATGATAAAACAAGTTTTAAAAAAACATATTTTTTAGAAAAACAGTTTTTATTGTGATTAAAACTTTTTTTAGATTTACTGTGAATTTATGGGATTTTTATGAGTGAAAAGACCTATTTTCAAATCCCGTATCTGTGCAGTTCGGCACTGTGCCTGCCAGGCCAGTACGGTCGACCGGACCGGTCGACCGCACCAAGTGGCCGGTCGACCGGGTCGGTCGACCGATGTGCACAGACGTGCACGCTGGCTACACATGTAGTCGGTCGACCGGACCGGTCGACCGAGTTGAGAGTTCAACTCTCAGGATGTTTCGGTCGACCGGCCGGTCGACCGCTTGTGCCCAACGGTCACTTTTCTGACCGTTGGCGGTCGACCGGGCCGGTCGACCGACGCCTGTCAGAGCTGCCAGCTCAGCTCTAACGGCTAGTTTTCTGTTTGGCCTATATAAACTCCATCTCTTTGGGGATTTTGGCCAAGTTTTTTAAGAAGAAAAATTTCTGGTTTCTAGAGGTTTTAAAACAAGTTTTCAAAAGTGTTTGGGGCTTTAATTCATCAATTTTTATTGTTTTAGGTTTTTGGAAAATCAAAGAAAAGAATATTTTGGGAGATTTGTCTTGGTTTTCATTCTATATCTTTTGGAAGGATTTTCCCAAGTGATTTTCTTTGTTGCTAGTTTTCCAAACACCTAGTTTTCCACACTTGAGCTATCTTCTATCCTAAACTATTAGGATCTTGTTTTTGTGGAAAAAGAAAAGAGAAAAAGGAAAGAGAAGTGTTTGAGGTTGTTTGTTGTAAACCTCATTGTTGTAAACCCTCCTTTATTTGTTGTATCCCTCTTCGGTAGAGGTGATCGGAGTGGTATTGGTTTGCTCCCTCTTCGGTAGAGGTGGAGTTTGGTTGTGAGCCTCTTTGGTAGAGGTGTTGTTGTTGGTTGTTGTTGGCCTCGGTGGAGGTTGTATTGAGAGAGGAGTTCGGTACTCCTTGAGTTGTAGAAATCCTCTTCGGTAGAGGTTCCCTCGGTGGGAGTTGAGATAGTGGAAATCCTACACGGTGGTGTAGGCGGGGATGTAGAGCAAGGTGCTCGAACCTCGAAACAAATCTTGGTGTTTGCATTTTGATCCATTGTCTCTCTAACTCTCTCTCTCTTATAATTGTGCAAAGCATCATACTCATCATCATATCATACATGCTTGAGTTGAGCATTGATTCATTCATATCTTATACATTGCTTGTGTTGCCTTGCATCTTTTATATTGCATTTCAATCTTATATGCTTGGCTTGATTGTGTGCATTTCATATTGCTTGGATTGCTTGTGTGTGTGTGCCTAACTTATACTCATCCAACAAGAGCTTCACATAGCGCCTCAACCCATTTCAAGGGGAATCAAGGGGAGTTAGTCCAGAGCCTCGCAAGGGGAATTCGGCTACACTTGTTGTATTGTATTAGTTTGTGCATAATTTGCATTAGCTTCCGCATTTAGCGCACTTAGTTTGCATTAAGTTTCTTAGATTAGCACTTACACCTATTCACCCCCCCTCTAGGTGTTTTTCAATCTTGTGCAAGTTTTGCAATACTCAAATGCGTCTCTAAACACAGTTGGCCAATAAAAGCCACTTTGCAGAATTTTCTCGGCAGTTTTGCGGGGACCAAAATGTCCACCGCAAGCAAACTCATGACAAAAAGCTAGCACACTTCTAGTTTCCACTTCGGGGACACATCTCCTAATGATTTGGTCGCTACAATATTTGAAAAGATAAGGATCTTCCCACATGTAATACCGAACTTGAGACAAGAATCGGTATCTATCCTGTTTAGACCAACTAGGTGGTGTTTGGTTTGTGACTAAGTAATTTACTATGTCAGCAAACCATGGCTCCTTAGAGATGGCTAGAAGTTGCTCATCGGGAAAATTGTCATTGATGGGCAGCTCGTCAGAAGGTGCGTTTGGCACACGAGAGAGATGGTCAGCTATGACATTTTTGACACCTTTTTTATCTCGAATTTCGAGATCGAATTCTTGAAGGAGAAGGATCCAACGAATGAGTCGGGCCTTCGCATCTTTTTTAAGCATAAGGTATCGAAGAGCAGAATGGTCAGTGAAAATCGTGGTCTTGGTCCCAAGTAGGTATGGGCGGAATTTCTCCAAAGCGAACACTACTGTCAAGAATTCCTTCTCGGTTGTAGTATAGTTCATTTGGGCGTCATTGAGCGTCCTACTCGATAATAGATCACGTGCTGCTTGCTGTCCATACGCTGTCCTAAGACAGCACCTATCGCAAAATCTGAGGCATCGCACATGATCTCAAAAGGCTTGGACCAGTCCGGAGGTGAGATGATAGGAGCAGAGACAAGTTCCATTTTCAATTTCTCCCATGCAGTATGGCACCTATCATCAAAGATGAAGGACACGTCTTTAGCTAGAAGGTTTGTAAGGGGTCTAGCAATTTTGCTAAAGTCCTTAATGAACCTACGATAAATCCGCGTGTCCTAAGAAAGACCGAATGTCCTTCACGCATCGCGGAAGTGGAAGTCTCGCTATGATCTCCACCTTGGCCTTGTCTACCTTAATCCCTTCCCTAGATATCTCGTGACCTAGGACAATCCCATGTTGCACCATGAAGTGACACTTTTCCCAATTTAGGGTCAAGTTCTTTTTGGTGCACCTACTCAGTACTAGCTCCAAGTGATGGAGACACTGGTCAAATGAATTTCCATAGACGAAGAAGTCGTCCATGAAAATTTCTAGGAAACGCTCGACCATATCAGAAAACAAGCTTAACATACAACGTTGGAATGTGGCGGGGGCATTGCATAGGCCGAAAGGCATTCGACGGTAGGCAAATGTCCAAATGGACATGTGAACGTTGTCTTCTCTTGATCCTCCGGTGCTATAGGAATTTGGTTATACCCTGAATAACCGTCCAAAAAGCAGTAATACTCATGACCTGCTAATCTTTCCAACATTTGGTCAATGAAAGGGAGGGGAAAATGATCTTTCCTAGTGGCTGCGTTCAACTTGCGGTAGTCTATGCATACTCTCACCTTGGTAGGCAATCGTGTTTGCACTAACTCATGCTTGTCGTTCTCTACCACAGTAAAGCTAGACTTCTTAGGGACCACATGCATTGGGCTAACCCATTCGCTATCGGAAATGGGATAAATGATCTCATTATCTAACAGTTTCACTATTTCGGCGTGTACAGCCTCCTACATGAGTGGGTTTAGCCTACGCTGTGGATCCCTCTTCG
Organism: Agave tequilana; assembly: GCA_038442645.1. Classification (NCBI taxonomy): domain Eukaryota; kingdom Viridiplantae; phylum Streptophyta; class Magnoliopsida; order Asparagales; family Asparagaceae; genus Agave; species Agave tequilana. The sequence goes on from JAVJIF010014081.1 coordinate 73,852, forward strand.
GTCTAACCCCTTCCTCTAGATGGATACGATGCTGGACTATCGTAGGGCTCAGTCCTTTGATATCTGCCATAGTCCAACCAATGGCTTCCTTATGTCTCCTAAGGGTTGCCAGCAGGTCCTCCTCTTGCCTATTGGTCAAATTAGATGCAACTATGACCGGTAACGTCTCTTGTTCACCTAGGTAGGCGTACTTAAGATGTTTGGGCAAGGCTTTAACTCCAAAGAAGGAGTTGGCTCGATGGGTGGAGGAGTTAAGCTAGAATCTCCCATCTCTATAGAACTCAGATTTGATTCCCATTCGATCTCATCAAGACTGATATCACTTGTTTCTAACTCTTCCTCTTCCTATGACTCAAATATGATCTCATCATTATGCTCACTCGTCATGTTCTCAATGGAGTTAACCTCAAAGGGTTGGTCGGTCACATCGTAGGGATGCTTACCTAGGTTGAAAATATTGACTTCCTTGGTCATATCCCCAAAAGTCAGTCTCATGGAACCGTTTCTACAATTTATAATTGCATTAGCGGTTGCTAGGAATGGTCTTCCTAAGATAACGGGAGTTTGGGACCTAGGATTAGACACAGGTTGTGTCTCTAAGACAATGAAATCAACCGGGTAAATGAATTCTCCAACCCGTATGAGAACGTCATTGATCTCTCCCTTTGGAACTTTGATAGAGCGGTCAGCCAACTGAATAGTAACTTGGGTCGGGTTGAGTTCACCTAATCCAAGTTGTTGATACACGGAGAAAGGGAGCAAATTGATGCTGGCTCCTAAATCGAGGAGTGCTCGATTGATTTCGGCTCGACCTATGGTGCAAGAAATGGTGGGGCAACCTGGGTCCTTATACTTGATAGGGATCTGGTTGGACAGTAGCTCACTAATGTTAGTGGCTAGAAAAACCTTCTTAGGCACATTAGTCTTTCTTTTCTTGGTGCACATGTCCTTAATGAATTTGGCATAACTAGGGACCTGTTGGATTGCATCAAGAAGTGGAATGTTGAGCCTAACTTGATTGAACACCTCTAATAATTTCTCCATATGTGCATTGTTGTTGCTTCTAAGCCTATTTGGAAATGGAGCTATAGGCTGGTGCAACTGATCTGCTGACTTTTCAGCTTCAGTTTCCTTGGGACTGGATGGAGAAGGAGTGGAGCTAGATGGAATGGAAGTGGAGCTAGATGGAATGGATGGCTGAGATGGATCCGATGGCATAGATACTTGATTATTAACTTGTTTCCCAGATCTGAGTGTATGAACCATGTGACACTGATTTGGGTCTTGAGCCTCATTGGCTGGCCTAGGATTCCTAGGATTTGGCAATGGTTGACTCGGTAGGGTACCCCTCTGTCTCTCTTGCTGGTTCAATTGGAGCTCTATCCTACTTAGGACTTGAGCCAGCGTGTCTTGGCTTTTGACTAGGGTATCCACCTTTCTTTCCAAATTTGAAAGTCTTTTCTCCATTTGTGAATTTTGAAAAGACGGTGGAGGATTTTGACTATGGAAATTTTGTTGATAGGGCGGATTTTGGAAGTTGTTGGAGAATTTGGGCCTCACTTGATCATTGTTGCTTGGGCCCCATGAAAAATTGGGATGGTTTCTCTAACCGGGATTGTAGGTGGGTGCATAAGGATTGTTGGCGGACCTTGTGAAGGCCGCACTCATATGTTCGGGCAAGCTTTGATGCGCGATGAAAACAGGACATTCCTCGAACACATGGTTCATATCTTGACAATAAGTACAGCCCGCCGAAGATGTTGGGCTGACTTGGTTCACAGAGACTGGCTCTTTCGTTTCAAGAGCCTCTAGTCTACGCATAACAGCAGCTAACTTAGCATCGGTTGCTACGTTGGCCTCAATGGAATGGATACCTCCTTTAGAAGAAGTAAGGTCATTAGTCCTAGATTTTTCAGGAGTATGGTCCCATTGGATGGATTTTTCAGCTAATTCCTCAAACAATATCCATCCTTCATCTTCATTCTTTTACAGAAATCCTCCTTGACACATGGATTCTAACAGTGTTTTAGTAGAATAATCTAATCCATCATAGAGAACTTGGCAAAGTCGCCATTTCTCTATCCATGGTGAGGACATTGGGCAAGGAGATCCTTAAAACGCTCGAAGTATTTCCAAAAAAGTTCATTGGCTGTTTGCTTAAACTGGAGGATATTCTTCCTAATCAGTGCAGTCTTGTGAACGGGATAAAATTTCTTTAAGAAGGCCTTAATGAAATTATCCCAAGAAGATATTGAACCGGCCTCTAGACTGTAGAGCCATTTCTTTGCTAAATCCTTTAAAGCAAAGGGATAAACCTAAGTTTGATAGCATCGTTTCCTAACTTAGGTATATTCATCATTTGACATACTTCTTCAAATTCCCTTATGAAGAAGTATGCATCCTCAGATTCAAGTCCATGAAATTTGGGAAGAGTGTTGATGTATTGTGGCTTGAGTTCATATGGGTCAACACTTTCGATAGTGAGCTGGATGCAAGAAGGAAGAGAGGTTCTAATAGGATAGAACCTATCTTGGAGTGACTGTGGTTGTGCCATGTGTGAGTCGGGCTTAAGCTCGGGTGGTGAACTAGTTCTAGTTAGCCTGGATGTAAGTGGGTCTCTCGACCAAGCGGTCATGCACAATCAGCAAACAAGTTCACCCAATCAATCAAAAAAAAAAGAAAAACAATCAAAAGTCCTAATCTAAGGCAAGCCTTGACCTAGACGACTCCTAACTTTAGACTGTCCTAAGGAGGTCTACTGTCGACGTTAACCACAAGCTAATCGGCCAGGTAGGTGGCAAGACCGGTGGGAGGTTTTCCGTCAGAGACGTTCCTTAATTAAATAACCACCGTTCTTCGGGCTTTCGGCCCTCAATCCCCTGCCTAGACACCGATTTGATAAGAGTTAATTTCGAACAATTTTCCTCCTTCGGTCAATCTCCTATTGAGTCCGAGTTAACCTAGGGCCAACGTCTAGTCAAATTTTACTTAAGGTTAGGGTTTGTGAGTGTGACGGATATGATTTGTGGGCCAAGGAAGGGTGATGAAATCCCCACCTTATCTTGCTTATGGGTTATGCCCTTAAGATGAATTAGTGTACGTGTAAAGCGGTAGAAAAGTAATCACTCAAGAAAGCAGTAAACAACCAAGAGTGTTTCCTAATCTATATGCTATGTAAACGTACCTTGTCGCCAGCACTCTTCAACAGAATTAAAAAAATGTAAATAGACACGTGCCCTAAATGCAAGAGTCTAAAAATATTTTTTTTTTTATTTTCAACAAATGGGTTAATGTTATTAATTAGCAGTTGCAGAGTGATCACAGAGAAATAATATCACAGCAGAAATAGAATTTTGCACTGCAGAGCAACCTGCAGAAAAATATATCGTAGTCCACTACAATTGCCGCGGATTCGCGGCTTTTGCCGCGTTTCTGCGGCAAAGTTGTAGGTCCAGGTGCTCTGCCTTCGAGGGCAGAGGCACTGGATAGCTATATGTGCTTTCTGCTGCTCTGTTTTTGTTTCCTGTTCTCTGTACCTGCAACAGAAAAGAAAGAATGATTAGAACGAGGAAATCGTGCCGTTCCTTCCCCGGCAACGGCGCCAAAATTTGATTGAGATTTTATAGATTGAAATAAAGTTCAGAATTCTTAGTCTCAATATGAATCCGCTGCAGCAAGGGCTCAAGCGGGTCGTGATCCTCAGGGAAGGATGCGATGCAAGCTTTTCGACTCGATTCCTCTGTGTCTTCAAAAATAGGAGAGAAGAGATTAGATCTTGATATGTATGATGTAAAAGATGTGGTTTTGCTGATTTTCTACCACAACCCTATTGCAAATTAAAGAGCTTGATCTTCATCTTAAGATTGATATGATTCACCCTAGGTTATTACAAATATATCAAGAAAGAAAAATTAATACACGATTCTAACTAAGTTGCATTATTCAAAAACCAACTATGGTTCATCCTAACATCTAGGTACAGCCTAATAGAAGACTAATCTCAAATTTATGCTGTCCTAGTTCTTAAGTTTGAAGTCATGAAAAGTTCTTTTTACATGCAACCTAGATTAAGAATTTTAAGTATTTTTTAATCTTCTAGAATTAGTTGCCTTTAAACCTAGGGTTTCTAGAGATATTCATTAATCAGATCAAGTTTTAATTGCTCTAGGGTTGCTTTAAGAATCTCAGCAAACCACTAAGAGGATTAGTTCTTCATCATTATTTTTTTTTCTTTTCAAATTATTTATATTTTTTTTATTTTTTATTTAATGAGAAAGATTGCAAAATAAAGAAAAGAAAGCAAGAAGAGATCACAGATTGAAAATCAAAGAGATCACAAAAAGAAATAAAATTTGCAGAAATTAAAAGAGAACAAAAGAGTGACCTTTATTTCAGATGAATCTCCGGTTACACAATCGTCTCCTTCTTCTCCACAACGAGCATGAAATAAAATTACAACTTTAAATAAAAGTGGCTAAAGAAAACCCTAATCGTCTCTGGATGCGCCTCTCTGCTGCGCCTGCAGAGATATTTATAGTGCAGAATGTAGAGGAGTCCCGGATGAAGTCGCCAACGAAATCTGGTAGCCTGACTCATCCACTTTGCCGCAAAAACCCAAGTTTTGCCGCGGATTTGCGGCAATTTAGTCTCCTGGTCCGTCCATGTGGGATTTTGCTTCTGGAATATGTATCCTGGCCTTTTAATCTGGATTTTCGAGATAACTTGGTAATCAAGTTACCCTTAATCCAGATTTCTTTAAATCCTCTTTCCACGAATTCTTCTTTATCTTGGGCTTTTATCCTCATCTGCAAGTGTTTAGGGTTGGATAGAAGTCTATCCTTCCCTTATCTCTGATATTTGCAATTTTTAGCCCTTGTATTTGCATTTTGACTCTTTGTATTTGCGCTTTTTCATCTGGCTTCAAACATGGGCTTGGATCTGGGCTTTTGGGCTCTTTAAGCTTTGTTTATTGTTAAAATAATAATTCGAGGCCTGCACACAATAAATTACAAGTTATTAATAAATGTGCAGAATTAAATGAATAATATGAAAATGTGATGGTAAATATGATGATAAAAATGCACTTTTCACTACCAATCACCACTCTCAATCCTTGCTGAAATCTGTTAGCTCTCTTCTCCTCGTCGGCTACCATGTACGGTGCAAACCGACTAAGTCTTAGGAATTCAGCAGCATACTCATCTACCGATTTATTCCACTACTGTAGCTTGATAAACTGCTCCTCCATCTCCTTCTGAGCAGTTGCAGGGAAAATCTCTCATAGAAGCTCTTTGAGAACTGGTCCCAAGAGATGGGCTTCTCCAGCCTCGCCTTTTCGGCTAGCCACCAGGTCCTCGCCACATCCTTCAGCTGGATCTTGGCCACTTCTACCTGATTCTCACCAAGAATTCTGGCCGCCTTCAGAAGATCGGTCATGTCGATCAACCACTGCTCTGCATCCAGGGATTCTCAGTGCCCGAAAATTCTGCTGGCTGTAATCTCCTGAAATCTGATATAGTACCCGGCCTCTACTCTCGGGGTGCAGTCAGCAATCCTTACCGTAAGAGCTCTATTTGTTGCTGCTGACTAGTCATCATCCCCTGGAGTATCCTCATCATGTCGTTCTCCCCGTACGGACCTTCACGGGAAGTGCCGGGACCGTTACGTGTCCCCCGTCTCTCCATATTCGAGCCGACTGAAAAGGTGACGGAATAAGGAACTGCATGAGATTTCAAAATCAATGGATGGATTTCAAGGAAAGAATAGATAATTTCGTACTTATGATTAGAATGTATAACAAAGACTCGTGTGACTCAGTCGCAAATTAATCCAACATTAATTTGCAGACTGACTGTACTGAAGGTATGAGAGCCTAGGCTCTGACTAACCTGTGGCGCCCCGATCCTGGCGGGTACGGGGATGTCACTGTGATGTACATACGCAGGGCGATGGTACCATCACGTATGTACACTAAGCATCAATACAACACAATACAGGGTTTAGAGTACGAAAATACGTGGTATTATACATTCCAATACAAAATAGTATAAGTACTTAGTCATCACAAATAGTGACATAATATTAGATCAATATTACATCACTAGATAGTACAAAAGTAGACTGTACAGGGTACAAAAGATAATAACTCACGAGCTGAAAAGGGAATCTCGCGAGCGGGGAAAGACTGGACGAAGCTACGGCTGATCCGCCTGCTCCTCGAAGTAGGCCTGATCCTCAGCTGATGGGTCCACCTCGGTCCAACCTGTCAAATCTGAATATATAAATTCAGGGTTGTTAGTGGGCAACCCAGCGAGTGCAAGAAGAAGCCAAGTGGCCAGTATAAATAAAAGTAAGTGCATCAGGTCAAGTATAATGTATCAAAATCAATAAGCATGGAATAATCACAATAAATAGTGAATTATGAAATAAAGCAAGTGTAGCAGGTTAAATGTCATGTATTCAAATTAGCAAGCATGGAGTAACTACAATAAATGGCAAGTATGAACACGACACTAAAATTCATGTAGCGTGAAGTCAATTATCAAGTTATTATTAAGACTCGTTCAATTTGTATGTTTCGGTATATGACCGGTGCTATATACTTCCGCATACAAGCCGAGCGAGGTTGGTTATTGGAAATTGATGGGGAACGACGAACCATGTTTAGAATGGGTCCCGTGCATGCCCGGGACAACGGTCCGGAGTATCCAGGCCGGAACGTACCGCTAGGCACCGGGACTTACTATGTGCCCGAAGGTCTTAGTATACGCCCGAACAGGAGTAGAGTGTCACCGTTCCCCATAAGATATACCCAAGGGATTATAGCACACCCGCCAAGCAGGCAAGGGGGTAGGGGTACCAGTACACCCCTCGGAAACGCCTGGTAGCCTCAAGGTCGAATCCAACAGGAATAGTTGTACAACATATGTGAGGCCACCATAAACACAGAAGTTATATCGATACCCATCAATTTCTCCCATCCCCGTGTAAGTTGTTTAAATATAACAGAGTCTGAAATAATAATGTCCACAGGGTTTTCATAAAAGTACAATATCCATGGTTATCCTATTACATGGGTCAACAGGAGTATAATATCAGGAGTAATGTCAGGAGCCTCCCTATTTCAGGGGTTCAAGTATACAAGAGTACAGGAGTTCAGGAGTACCAAATATTTGGTAATAATATAATAGTCATGCCAAGTCCCCGTAAAAGTAATAGTCATGAATATGTCATATAATACAGGCATCAGGGGTGGTAGTGTCCGGTCAAGAGTCATGATGTCAGGTCTAGGTATTTGTACCACATGAAAGCATATCATATACCGTGTGTCAGGTGCTGGTGTCAAGTATGACATATCAAGTACCGGGTCTATATATTGAGTGCCGGTGTAAATACCGAGTGCCGGAGTCATAAATAATATATCAAGTGTAACATGCCAAGTGTCGGTATAAATACTGAGTACCGGTGTAAATACCGAGTGCCGGTGTCAGATGTCACGGGTCAAGTACAGCATGGTAAATATCGGTGTCAAATATAGCATGACAATTATCGGTGTCAAATATAGCATGGCAAGTGTCGGTGTCAAATATAGCACGGCAAATATCGGTGTCAAATATAGCATGGCAATTATCGTTGTCAAATATAGCATGGCAAGTGTCGGTGTCAAATATAGCATGGCAAATACTGGTGTCTAGTATTATGTGTCAATTATAGCATGAAAGATATCAGTGTCAAATATAGCATGTTAAAACATCCACATATCAATATCATGTTACAAATATAAGAGTAATTATTTTTAAATTAATAATAAGCACTCGCCTGAAACCGGGGTGAAATATCGGTTAAAAACCCAGGAAATCGGCGATCCGCACGAGCAATCCACTAGCCCATAGTTGTATATTAAAATATATAATTATAAATATTTTTATAAATATTAGAGAGGGAATAGGAGAGGAGAGAGAGAGAAGAAAGAGAAAGTTGTAGGAAGGAGAGAGAGAGAGAGAGAAAGAGAGAGAAAATGTGGTGTTTTTAGAAAAGAATTAGGATTTAAAAGGAGAGGGGTATTGGGTGTAAATATAGGCAGGTAATTTTAGGATGAGAGGATGGGTAATTTAGGAACGAGGGAAAGTTAGTTTATTTAGGGAAAGATATGAAAAGAAAGAATGAAAGAGAGAAAGAAGAAAGAAAGAAGGAAAGAAAGAAAAAAATGGAGGGGGAGGGGTGGCCGTCGGCCACCGCCGGCGCCGGAGGCCAGGCGGCAGCGGCGGCGCCGCCGGGGGAGGGGAGGCGGCACACGGCCTAGGGGGAGATGTGGAGTGGAGTTGTGATGGTTGTGGTTGTGGTTGTGGTTGTTGTTGTATTGTTGGTGGAGTTGGTGATGGTGGTTGGTGGTGGTGGTTGTGGTGGTGATTGGTGGTGTTGGGGAGCTAGAGGAGGAGAATGAGCTGGTGATAGGGCGGTGGAAGTGGTGAAATTGATGAAGGTGATGGTGAATTTTGGAGGAAGAAGGGAGGTGATGGAGGTGGGTTTTGGTAAAATTGGAGGTGGTGGGAGGTTTTTGGAGATTGAAGGAGGTGGTGTTTTGAAGAGGGAGAGTGGGGGAGTTGGTTGGCCGGCCTAAGAGTGGCCGGCGGCGGCGGCAGTGATGGTGGGGGCGGCGGCCAGTGAAGGGTGCGTGAGTTGGGTTGTTGGTTTTGGTTGAAGTGTTGGAGGAGATGAATGGTTTTTGGATTTTTTTGAAATGAAATAAAAAGGAAGTTGAGGTTTAATAGAGAAGGAGAAAGGAATGGAATGATGAGTTAGGGGGTGATAGGGCTGCGGCAGCAGCCCTACTGCTGTAGGCGGCGGGCGGCTGTGCATTAGTTGTGGGGGAAAATCAAAAAGAAGAAAAGAAAAGAAAGAAAAGAAAGAAAATTAAAGAAAGAAAAAATAAGAAAAAAGAAAATAAAATAGTTTAAAATTTTTATTATTAACTAATTTATTAATTATAATTTTTGGAAGTACAACGTGGGGAAACAGAGAAGAAAAAGTAAGAAAAGAAATTGTCGGTAAATAATATTATTATTTAAATAGGGCGAAAATTAGACTGTTTTAGAATCATTCCGAAAAATTCTCAAAAATAGCAAATATTATTCTAAGATTCTTGGTGAAATCGGTTTTGAGAAATTCAATGTAGTTTTTAAATTAAAAATCTTAGAATCTTCTGACGATATTGGCCGACACCAGAATTGATCAAATTTTGATAAATTTAGAAAAATCTCAAAAATTTATTTAGATAGAAAATAAAATTATAAGAAGTAATGTGAAAGCTATTTTTGAAAATTCAATCCCATTTAAAAATTAAAAATCTAGGAATCAGTCAGCGATGCCGACCGACACCGGTTTTGGAGATTTTGCAGAAAAATTCCAAAAAAAATCATGAAATATCTAAAATATTAGAAAATAGTGTTTGAAACTAAAATCGGTCAAATCGGACAAGCAGAAAGTCAAATCGGGCTACTGGCTGGTATCGGGTTCCCGGTCCGGGTCAGGACTGACTCTAGGTCTGAGATTCCAGATCCGATACTCAATAATATAAGCAATCACATCCCATGAATACATAGAGGAAGAAAATTGAACAATACGGTCGAAAAAATTTTGAGACACGTATCTGGGTACGTATCCCGGGTACGGGGTGCTACAATGATAAACATAAGTATCTAAATCATTTTTAAAGGAAATATTTCTATTACACATCAAATCCAATTTCTTTAAAATAGAAATAATTTTGTTTTTCAAAGAATCATTTTCTTTTAAAACAAAAATAAGTTTTGAAGATAGAACTTCATTTTTTTTCAAAACTTCATCACAATCATTTTTACTTTTTAAGATTTTATTTTCTTTTAGGGCAAGTTCAAGTTGGGATTTCAAAGAGTCCCTCTCATTTGAAATCTCATCCCTCTCTTGCAAAACAACATCAAGTTTAGAAGACAAATTTTTATTTCTTTTAATGCAAAATTTTTCTTTTTCAAGTGTTGGTATTTTTCTATTAATTTTTTACAAACAATAGATAGTTCTTTATTTAATGCATCGGCATCAATATGATCATCACCGAAAGAACTAGCACTATCATCTAGTTGACTTTTCGAATGTACCTCAAGGGAGTCATTCCCTTGGACCGTGTAGCAGTGTTGTTCGGATTCTCCTCCACTAGATTCCTTCTCCATATATTTCGTCGTTTGTAGCGCGGGAGTGGTCAAAGTGTTCCACACTGCAAAAACGGAATCACAATGAGAAACCATAGACAAATATTCTTTACTTAAAGTGATCCTAAGTGTCTCTAGGGCTTGTGCATTGGCCTCTATATTCTTACTATTACCAAGATAAAATTTCTTGGTAGCGGCAAGGAAAACATGCAATCCTAAGGTTTTAAGGTACATACTCATCCTATGCTTCCACATACGATGTTAGAAACATCAAACATGGGAGGTGCAAGGTAATCCATAAGTGTGTGTAAACAAGTATGTATGTAAATGCAAATACTAGATTAGCTAACCAAGATCTCACTCTTAAGTGGTTAAACCTAATATCGGAGCATAGGCTCTGATACCAATTGAAAGTACACCTAGAGGGTGGGTGAATAGGTGTAAGGCTAATCTAGTGACAAATGATGAAGAATTAAAACAAATTACAACACACTTAGTGTAACCAAAGAGTGTAGTCGAATTCCCGATAAAGGGCTCTGGACTAGTTCCTCTAAATTCCTCTAAATAAGAGTTGAGGTGCTATGTAAAGCTCTTTTGGTTTAACACAAGTATGGCACACAATCAAACCCAAGCATATAAATATGATATGAACAATATGAAATAATGCAAGGCACAATATAAGAGAGAGAGTTTAGAGATAGTGGATCAAACACAAACACCAAGATATGTTTCGAGGTTCGAGCCACTGCTCTACGTCCCCGCCTTCACACAGAAGGATTTTCACTATATTGTCCACACAGGACTTCCCACACAGGGAACCTCCACTGAGGATTTAGGTAATACAAACCGGGAGCACACAAATCCTCTCTCCAATAATACAACCTCTACACAAGAGGCAAGGCATTACACAAATCACCTCTACACTTAGAGGGATGGGCACTTAGCCAAACAACTATCAACCTCACACAAGAGGGATACAGCTCAAAGCCACAACTCCACATTCACCTCTACACTAAGAGGGATGTCAACACAACCTCTACAATCACGTCTCTCTAGAGGGATAACAATACAATCACCTCTCACTAGAGGGATATCATTAAAGGAGGGTTTACAACTCTTGATGGTATCAACAACCACAAATCAAATTTTTCACAAAATAGATCCTAATAGAAAGGATAGATAGATAGCTCAAATTTGAGAAAATAAAGTGTTTGGAACAAAGAAAAACACTTGGAAATAGATATAGAAATCAAGACTAAAAACCAATTCCAAAATGACTCTTTTTTCTTTGAATTTTTCAACACTTCAAAACAAATAAAGATTGATCTTTTAAAACCAAAAAATCTTTTAAAACTTATAGTTAAAACACTTCTAAAGATGAGAAATTTTGCTCTTAAAATTGTTAGCTAAAACAGCTCAAAGAGGTGGGTATTTATAGCCCACCAAAAATTCTGCCCGTTGGCAGCAGGAAAGGGCAGAAATGCCCTTCCGGTCGACCGGTCGGTCGACCGGCCAACAGTTAATTTTCTTACTGTTGTGCCTACAGTCGATCGTGCCGAGCCAACGGTCGACCGCCCGGTCGATCGGCCCCACCCGAGAGTTGGGTGCTCTCAGTCGGTCGACCGCGCGGTCGACCGGCCAAATGGGCAGGCCTTTGTGCACATCCCGTGCACATCGGTCGACCGTGCCGGTCGACCGACCGGTCGACCGCTAGTGTGTCTGGGCTGGGATTTATAGGATAGAAAAAATTGTCTTTTTAATTTCAAATAAATCCCATATAATCACATAAACTTCACAAAAATAAGTTCTTTTATTATCTTTAAAATACAAATATATGTGACTAAAATTCAACACATATTACAAACTATTTGAACCATTTTTGTGATATGATTAAATACAAAAACCGTATTTTCCAAACTTTGGATTTTTGAAATGGAAAACCGTTTTCTCCAAAACTTATGTAAATACAAAAACATGATATTGAAACAACTTTGAAGCATAGTGTATATGGATAAAATCCAATATACATGAAAGATATTATATCTATATTTTTGACATTGATATCCAATATCGGTTAAACCGAAAATCAAAAACCAACAAACCTAAAACATGTGTGTGTATTGTGAACTTGAGCATATCAACACTATCTAATCTTTACAATAAGATCTAAACAATCTAAACTAAACACAATACTAAAGTCTTCTTGTCTCCAAGCCGACTCGATTCAAACGCGATCCAACAAGTTTGACTCCAACCGAGTACTAGATGCGATCTAGGCGCTCAAGCTCTTGAATCAACATGTGAAAGATCCAAAACACCTTTGTTGAAGCTAATCATCTACTAATATCTTGATTAAATATCTGAAACTAAATATCATAATATTATTAGTAAACTATAACTACATGAGTTAATCATCATCAAAACTAGAGTGAAGGGCCTCTGGGCCAACAGATATAATGACTCTTCAGACTCAGAGGCCGACAAGATTGGGGTTGACATAAGGCCCACCCCCTGCGAGTTCGATGATAATAATCAGGGGCTTTCCGTTTTGGGAAGAAGAATCGAAGTAGTGTTCTTCTTTCTTTGCTGAAGTTCAAGCCAGAACTACTTGTTAGGTCATACCTCATGTTCTCCATCGTTCTGAGTACATTTGGCTCTTAATGAGAGAACTGAGAATTCTCGCTTTCTAAGTCTTCGCAATTCGTTGATTTGGACTCGACTCTTCTGAATAGAATCAATTTTTAGCCTTTGCGTCTTGCTAGGACCTCGAAGCAAGATCCTTGTGCATCACTGACGCCTTGATATACAGTGAGAGATGACCTCACTGATACATGCAATGATGTCAGTGCGTCTATTACCGATCAGGGGTTATCACTTATATCGGTACTAGTATCTGATGGCACGGAATCAGAAGCAAACACAGAAAAGTAAGTCAAATTTAACTCTTCATTAATATACTACTCGCCTACAGTATTGGTGGTGTTATTGACATCGATCTTATTAATGCTCGTTATAAGTGTGTTCAGCTTTCAAAGATATTTTTCTTCTGCCTCTGGCTCAACGTCAGCTTTATTACCAGAGTCTAGCTCCTCTGACTTGAGATTCTCGCCTGTCTCCAGAGATCCTGGTACAGGAGGGAGTCTGTGAAGTAGTTCTCTACCCCCTCGAATGGCTGCCTTTCGGCGATCAATGTTCACACTTTTCCATCCCCATCAATATACTTCATGACTTGATGGAGAGTAGAGGGGACGATGGAGTTGCGATGAATCCACGGTCATCCCAACAGCATATTATACGAAATGTCAATGTCAATAACGTAGCACATCATCTCGGATCTTAGGTCCCCAATTTGACATTTGAGTTTAATTTTTTCCATTGGACGCGTACCATTGGCGTTGAAATCATAAATTGTAGTTTGAGTGGCGCTCAATCGGTGAGTGGGGATTCTCAAGTGTTGCATGACCCGGCGGGGCATGATGCTCAATGCGGATCCTGGATCTACCTGAATGCGGCTCACTTCAGATTATCCAATATAACACGTGAAGTACAAAGGCCTATCATGTTTCCCTTTAACCTGCATGTTGTCTGGAGTGAAGTTATACAAGGGGCATTTTGAGAGACATGAAGGCAGTCTTTTTTATCTTCCTCTTGTGGTTCAGCTAGAATCTGGGCCATGAAGACCTCAGTATCAGCTAAACCTTCTCTCAGAGCTTCCCTTGTTGACTTTGACAGTCTCAAAAGCTCGTAAAGGGTGATCCTGGCTGGAATATTGACCAGTTGAGCTAAGACATCAAAGTGGTAAGTTGCTGAATATTCTTCCGCTTTATCTTTCGGGAGAGCCTTGGAATACCGAAGCTCCTTTTGCTTCTCTACGTGTTGCTTTGTGGATTGCTTGGTTAGCTCAGGAGTGGGTTTAGACGGATTTGCCACCATATTGTCGTATTTCTTCAAGTACGATTGACCTGAATGAGTTTCAGCCAAAGGCAGTGCATTCAGCTCTGTAGCAAGGACAATTGTCTCCTCTTACGAGTTAATTAGCAAGGAGACATTGATTTTTGCTTCCCGGGATGAAGCACACACCATATTGTAAGGCGAGGCTTTTGCATTTCCCTTTGACTTCCTGTTGGTAACAGTAGTCAACTGTTGGCCTTCCATGAGGTAGGGAACTTCCATGAGGTCGGGAAGAACCCACATGATCTCCCCTTGAGGAGTAGGAACATATATGAGACCTTTCTTCCGCTGGTGTTATGGATCTATATTGAGTACCCTTAGTTCCTTTTTCGGGATGGGAACTACTCTGGCAGGCATTGGAGGCTGTACCCCAAACTGAAGAAATGATGCCATTTTAGCTGTCACTTTTTTCTGCTCTGGGCAGAGCATGAGCACCTTCGCATCAATCAAAACTTAGAGGATGTCTTTGAAGATATAACAGCTTTTAGTAGGGTGTCCCAACATCCCGTGATACAAGCAGTAGTTAGGATTGTCGGTCTTGCCGACCTCCTCAGGATGTCTAGTTTCAGGAAACTTTAATCTGTTTTGTTGAGTAACTTGAACAACGAATCGACATACTCGTCCTTGAAGGAGCACTGTTTGTTGTCGCGTGGCTCACTTGAAGAACTACCCCCTCTAGTCTGCTGGGGTTTAGTGGGAGACTTTGTCTCTGTCGCCAATGTATCCTTCCTTTTAGATTGGAAAGATACTTTTGGCGTGCGCCTTGTCGACTTTTCGGGTCTGGGCTTATTTTCTTTTGCCTTAACCCTGGCGATAATCTCTTCTGTCTGTTCGCCTTACTAGACTAACTATTTCTAGGTATAACATTCAACAACTCCTATCTGAGCTACGAGTGAGGTTTGCAAATTGTGACAACATGTTTTCCACTAGGGTGGTCTGGGTCATGTCGCTAGGATATTAGAGTGCCATATTCTGAAATCTCTCTACAAATACTTTAACTGACACTCCTTTTCATTACCTTGTTGCCAGGAGACTTGGCATGGTAATCTTTGAGTCATCTTCGAAGAAGCGTGTAAGGAAAAGCTTCTCCAGATCACCCGAGTTCTTGATGGAGCCTTCTGGGAGCTTCATGAACCATTCAAAAGTGAGTTCCTTTAGAGCGCCGATGAATAAACGCACCAGGATGGCATCATTTGATACTGCATTCCCTGTCTGAGACTTGAAGTAGTAACCCTTTGCCGTCGAAGGCCTATAGGGTTGGCGCTTTGAACTTAGGAGGGTATGGGACAAAATCCCACTTAGCTGGGTATGGCCGGACCACTCCTGCTTCTTGGAGGCCTTTTCGATTGGTGAGGGCTTCAAGACGCTGTTCCAGTTTATTCATCCTTTTGGAATGAGTGCTTCCATTCTCTGAATTGCCTCCCTCTTCAGATGGAGGCTTGGACGATTCGGAGTTGGAATGCTCCTCCTCCTCAGTATGTGCAGAAGATGAGATTTTCCTTCCTTCCGTTTGCCCTTGGACTTCTTAGAAGGAGTCTTAGCTTTTGGCTTCTTCTTGCCCTTAAGAAATTATGAAAGCATCTGCTTGAGGGTGTCGATAGATTCTTGTTGGGCGCGAATCATATCAAGTTGTTCCTTCTAGGCCTGGGCTTACTGTTCAAAGCGCCTGGCGATTTCTTCAGGAGCGCTTATCATATACGCAAAGGCTTCCTTTTCTATAGAAGAGTTTGAGGCCTGTGATTTCGTAATGGCAGAGTGTGATTCACTTACTTCAATGCCTTGGGAAAGGGCATTGTAGTCAACTGGAGCTACCATGTCAGTTCGAGTGCAGGTTTACTGGTAAACTCCTTCTGGTTCAGTGTCAGACTCGTTAGAGCTGACTATTGGCTGTTTCCCTTTACTTCTGCTTGGTGTAATGCTTAGACCCACCATGTTCGCAGTGACTTCAGGGTACTCCGTATCAGAGAGAGTTCTCCTTGTGCAGGAATGATGCCTTTTGACCGATTAGGAGATTGACGTAGATGATAACCGTCTGAAGACTGACTGTTTGCTTACATGCGAGCTGCAGTGGCATTCAGAGAGCACCGCTGTGATGAGCCGTTCACAGCAACATGATGGAGTGATTTGATGGGCACTCCTCTTCTATGTCAAGTGATCCCTTAGATCCGTCGAAAGGGGATCGAAGAGGCCAACCTCGAGTCTCTAGGGACGAGGACTTTTCAGCTCCCAAATGTTAACCTTTGCATCGAACTCTAAGACGCAGGGTTCAAAGTCGCGGAGCTCACGTTCTGTTAAATAGACACGACTCTCGCGTTTTGGTATAGAAACACAGGTCTCGTGCCTTTGCTGAGAAGAGACGCAGACCTCGCATTACTGATTGTTGCGTTCAGCTAGCGACACTTGGGAAACACGGACTTTATGAGTCCAGTGTTCTGTCGTAGAGAGGCGGGTTTTGTGTCACTGAGAAGAGGCATAAATCTCATGTTGCTGAATGTTGCGTTTGGGAGGTGAAGTCTCAGAAATGCGAGCTTCTTGAGCTCCACATTTTGGTCTCTAGATGCAGACTTCGCGCGTCTGAAGTGACTCAAAAGAGATGCATGCATGAACCTCGCATTCTGTATCTGCTAGACAGATAGTTTTTCAGCTTCTTGCATCTGTTGTCGACGTAAGCGTCGCCTTTGTTGACGTTTGGCATTCTGGTTACGCTTCATAGGTTATTGGGAACCCCCGGTAATATGGAGCTGAGAAAGAGGAAGGGCGTGGCTAAATTAGCCTTCAATTACATTGGACTCGCGGGTATCGTGAGAGACGTGATGGGGACCACGTGCGCGATGCGGCCAGAAATGATGCTCTTTACGCAAGCCATCTTCGGGAAAGTCTCCAAAGGGACTGGAGAGCGGACCTCCGAGGAGACCTTGCGGTACTACCGTGCCACCCTAGGGCTCTTTGAGCTAGAAGAGAGGAACTTTTCATATTTTTCTTGGTTAACTTCCACGACAAGTGACTCGACCACTTTTCCCATGAAGGTGACATCATCTTGCGTCACAACTTGCTCATCAATGGAGAAAGTAGTCCCCAGGAGAGTCGCCATCTGTTATTTCGTAGGAAAAATTGAAAGCTTGTAAATTCTTTGTTTGATTGTAAAGAAAATTACAACGGGTCAATAATTCAATTACAAAAGAGGGAAGAATGATTAAATCTCTGCTTCATTTAAAGTTAGGTTCTTGATGTAGTGGTGGAAAGTGAATCTTGTTTTTTATTGACCGGATGAACGTCAAACTCTTCTAGGAATCTTCTCTTCAGATTACGGATGGAGTAGCACAACTCCTATCCAAATGGAATCTCAAAAAGGCTTGGGCAAAAATTTGTACTCAGCGAGTTGATAGAAGAGTTTAACTCTCTTTCAGGGCTCCTCAGCTGAAAATCCTGATCAAAATCGAGCTAGAATTCTCTCTGACCAAGTTCGATCCACCCCAAATTCCGACTAAAAATTCCTCTTCCCTCCAATAGCAAACTGAGTTATTTATAGGGGTTTCAGGGGTAAAAACTGCCCCTAAAAACTCTCCATAAGGGGGTTAACTCCCTTCATTACGTGGGTAGTAATTGACCCGATAATGAGGGCAGTGATAACTGAGACACGGAGCTCACTTGCAGTTAAACGCGGTCTTCGAGCTCTGCGTTTAACCATTGAGATGTTATTGGATGTGGGCTTCGAGCTTTGCTGAGACGCGGGCTTTGAACCCTGCGTCTTAGCATTATAGTGATGCTGAGATGCAAATTTCGAGCCTCGTTAGATGTGTGCTTCGAGCTTTGCTAGATGCAGGTTTCGAACCCTGCGTTTATCATTACAGTGATGCTGGGACGCGGGTTTCAAGCCTCGCATTTTGACACTGCGGTGATGTTAAGATGCGGGTTTCGAGCCTCGTGTTTTGACACTGTGGTGATGCTGGGACGCGTGTTTCGAGCCTTGTGTTTTGACATTGCAGTGGTGTTGGCATTGCAGTAAATTAGCCTCGCGTTTGAAGTATAGACTCTGCTATCTGATGACTTGTCTTCAGTGATTTTTAGACAGTCTACACTTTGCAGCCACAATGTGTACATGTGTACACTCTAGCATACAAATGAATGTGATCATGGTATGCATGCGGAGTAAGCCATGGATGATCTACATGCATATATGGAACATGTTTCTTTTGAAACATGAACTCCAATCTAGAATGATTAAAAGCACAATTACTCAAATTTGAGCTCAAACAATTAATGTTATTTTTCAAAATATGAATCTCATTTTTGTCAAAAGAGGATACAACATTATTAGCATGAGAAATAGGACAAGCATCGGAATCAAAATCATTTTCTTTTGAAAGAGAAATAGAAGTCTTTTTTTCAACCAAAATAATTTTCTTTTTGAAAGACCCATTTTCATTTAAAACAATATTTTTTCTTTAGAAATCAAAACAACTAGATTTTTTCAAAAGTTCATTTTCTTTTGAAATAATTTCAAATTTATTTTGAAAATTTTTTCTTTTAAAATGGAATCATTTTCTTTCTTCAACCATTTATTTTTAACCTTTAACAAATCATATTTTTCAAGAAGTTTTTGACAAAACATAGTAAGATCATCATATGACATATCATCATTTTCATCACGGTCGGATTCAGAATTTATCTCAAAGGGGTCATCCCCTTGGACCATGTAGCACATGTCAGAAGTGTCACTTTCTTGATCCGAGTCTCTCTCCATGTCGTTTGGTATTTGTTCACCAAGAGAGGTCAAGGTGTTCCATAGTGCAAAAGCCAAATCAATTTTAGAAACCCTAAGTAAATGATCATCCTTTAGGGTTAGTTTTAAAGCATGAATGGCTTTTGCATTAGCCTGAAGATATTTGCCATTTATAAAATATGATTCTTTAATAGTGGCAAGATAAATATGTATACCAAGAACTTTAAGATATAAAGTCATCTTAACTTTCCAATTTTGGAAGTCAAGAAAATCAAACATGGGAGGTGCAAGAAAATCCATGTGTGTTTATAAACAAATAATGTGATTAGCAAACTAAGGATTTTTAACTCTAACTTGTTAGACCCAAATCAAGAGCATCAAGCCCGATACCACTTGTAAATCACCTAAAGGCAGGTGAATAGGTGAAGTGCTAATCAAATGCGGAATTAAAAATTTAAACTAACTATTCTACACTAAATGAGGTAAGTAAAAATATTAAATAATTAGGCAATTCCAAGCATGTATATTAATTGAACACAAGTAATATCAAGCATATAAAGTTATGAACAATATGAGTATGCAAGAGATATAAACACATGTGAGTAAAGCGAGAGTAAGCAATCGCAAACACGGGAGATTTGTTTCTAGGTTCGAGCCACTTGCTCTACATCTCCGCCTTCACCACAATAAAAGATTTCTACTAGAATCGATCTCACAAGATCACTCGGTGCCGCAACACCTATAAGACTCTCAGATTCACAAGTCCCTCACTTCTTCCCGCAAGAACAACATACGCGAACCCGCAAGCTCGTCGAGGCCACAACCTCCAACTCCTTCAAATATAAAGGTAGAACACTTGTTGATCACTTCTTAATCACAAACAAACACTCTCACATACAAGAATCTTATATGAAAGATTTAGTAATGAAAGGCTCAAACTTGTGTGAGAAAACTAGATAGTTTTGAGAGAGAAAAGCTCAAGAAAATCATTTTGAAAACTCAAGAGAAGCACTCTTGAAAGCTCTCTTTTGATATGTAAATGAAGCTCCTAAAACTTATTGAGAAAAATCTGCTTCAAAATCTGGCCAAACCCCATTTATATAGATCAAAATAAAAACTAGTCGTTGGCTCAAGCCACAGGTCAGAGAGGCCCATCGGTCGACCGGGTGGTCGACCGCCAACTGTTATATTTTTTATCGTTAGGGCTTGTCGGTCGACCGGCCGGTCGACCGATGAAATCCGGGAGATCTGCAGGGACAGTCAGTCGACCGATCAGTCAGTCAATCTTCCAACTCTCATGGGATGTGCACGTTGGTGTATACAGTCAACTACTCGGTCGACCGACAATAGCCCAAAAACTACATTTTTGAAATATTTTAAACTTCTTTTTAAACCCAATTAAATTTCAATAAAGTTCAATAAAATCCACAAAAATAAGTTCATGTAAATACAATAAGGTACAAATATGTGTGATAAAAAATTAACACATATTACAAACATGTAAACTCATTTTTAAGATATAGAAATTCAATCTTGAAATCAAAACCGTATATTCTAAAAACTAAACTTTGAAATGAAACCTAGTTTTTTCAAAACTTGCATAATTCCAAAAACAAGTTTGTTAAACTCATTTGAAGCATAATGTATATGGATAGAACACAATACACATATAAAACATTTACACTTATTTTTCATGAAATCTATTCATAAAACAAAAAACAGTTTAAATAGAAAACTATTTTTTTTTTTTGTGTATAAGCTTGAGCAATCAAAACTAATCTATTCTTTATATAAATTCTAAACTAATAAACTCTTAACTCAAGTCTTCTTCTTGAAGAAATCTTCTTCTCAATGTTGACTTGATCCAAACTTGATTCCATCGAGGTAGACTCCTCCTTGAGTACTTGATGCGATCTTTAAGCATGAGCTATAGAATCATTAAGTGCTCTCTTTAAAATTTCACTTTGAATCTTTTGTTGAAGCTAAACACCAAAGTAAGATCTTGATAAAAAATATCTGAAACTTAACAACACAAGATCACTAGTACAATAACTACATGAGTTAATCATCATCAAACTAGAGTGATCGACCTTTGGGCCAATAAATACAACCAAGAAGAAATGGTCGATTCAATAAATATCTTGATAATTTGAGGTCTTTAAAGATGATTCAATAAATATCTAATGTATCTAATTTAGTTTTTTTTTAAAAGAAAAGGTAGATAAGAGTAAGAATTATCAGAAATAGAACTTTGTGTTGTGATTAATGCTGATAGTGATGGAAAATAAGAGGTACGGATATTGGCACACACAAAATTGACTAAGGTACACACTAGATTAGTGCACATTGTAAATTGATTATGGCACACATCTCTTATGACTTAACCCTTTGCATACCAATTCTTAAAATTTTTACCTAATTTCAAATTTACCCTCATTTCTTTAAAAATTTCAATCACTCTTTCTCCCTCTTTATCTCTCTCTCACAGCTATCTTCTCCCCCTCTCTCACAACTATATTTATCCCTCTCTCTCCACCTCTCCAATTCATAATTTTTCTTGCATTTATTGTAGACTTGTTTGATTTGGTTGTTCATAGATTGTATCTAGGTTTAGATTGTTATTAGATTGTAGTAAAAACTCAAAAATTAAATTTATATTGTTTAAAATCAAAATTGTGAGTAATTTTGACGAGTTAGGATCGACAGATTTTCGGCTAGTGTTGGCCGAACATTCTATATCTGTTCGGCCAAATCTAGCCGAACAAATACTGAATGTTCGGCCAACATTAGTCAAACAAAAAAATATATAGTTCATCTTGTCATGGCCGAATAGTATAATTAAATTCTCTCTCTTGGGGTTTAATTTTTTTGAAGATGGTTGTTAGTCCAGTCAAATGATAGACTATTGCTATTTGGTCTTTTCCATACTTTCTCTCTCTTTCTCTCTCTTAATGGATTTGTAAAGCTGATGGAGGTTTGCAAGTGGAAGTATAAAATGCTGCGTCAAGCTCTTACTTTCATGTAAGCGTGTGAGTGTTTGTCTTTTGAGGGAAAATCAGAGAAAGGACGCCCGCAGCTTTGAGCCTTATCTAGGGTTTTTGTTTTTGTTATAATCTTGTGATGTTTTTTGCAGCTTTGTAGTAGGTATAAAATATCCATAGATTCCAAAAGAATATGATCGTTTAGAATTTTATTAACACATTTTATGGTTTTTCCTACTTTTTCAAAAAGTTCTGTAACAAAATTTCAATCATGAATAATACCCTCTCCAATTGAAATTTCAAGCAACATCTTTGAAAAATAAGCAGGGTTTATGACACAGAAGGTTATTTTAAAAATTGAGGTGTACATGAATGATTGTTCGGCCTGATTAGGCCGAACAAAAGCAAAATATGTGAATTACATTTACCGAACAAAATCCTAGCCACAACGATTAAAAGTTTAAAAAAATAATTTTAAATAGCAAAAACTGAAAAAAAAGAGAATTTAAATAGTAAAAATTACTTTTTCATTGTTGTAATCCTCCCAAATAGTTAATTGCTTATCCATGTATTTGAATTTTAGGGTTTGGATTATTTGAATTTTTTAGGGTTTCGATAAAGTGACTAATAATATGGATTATTGTGTTGAGGAAAAAAGATTATTAGATGTATGTATTAATCAATGGGTATATTAATCAATGGGTGTGTGCATTAATCAATATGAAAGGCAAAATTTGTAATTTTATGTTAATAGAAGGTTACTTTAGTCTTTTAATGAAGGGTTATAATAGTCTATTAAATTGATTCAAAATTGTGTGTGTGCTTTAATCAATTCTGTGTATGCCAATATCCATGCCTGAAAATAAGTTAGAAGATATGTCTTGATAAGTCAATATAAAGACTAAGGGGCCGTTTGTTTTGCGTAAAACTCCGTAATTCGTAAATGACTTACTACCCAGTTACAACTACGGTGTTTGTTTGGACCGTAATTCGTAAAAGACTTACGTAACTCAACTAACACTCACTTGCAACCTAGTTACCACTCACTTACAGCTCAGTTACAGTTAATTTTGTGGTCATACAAATTTGTAATATTTTTTTATATTAATATTAAAATTTTTAATATTTAACTTTTTTAATATTTATTTGCAGCATTGAAACTTTTAAAATCACCAAATAGTTAATTTTGTGGTCAACTTTTTCACTTAGGACTTATACATTATGACAACCAAACACCGTAAAGTACAATACACTTTCCCACTTTACAATTTTATATTACCAACCAAACACCGTAAAATTTACATACATGTAACTCATTTACAATTGTAAAAGACTTTACCAATTACAACTACGAATTACGGCCAGTTACGACAACCAAACAGACCCTAAAAGTATAATCAAAGTGAAATTTCTAATACAGGTGTTAGAAGATGAATTTGCCAAGACCTTCGTATCACCTAAAAGAACATCTGGAGCAAAAACATATGAGGCAAGGGCATTCCAATCTTTATGCTTACGCGAACACTTCAGTGCAAAATGAGCAAAAGTATAAACTTCACACGAAATAGTTTAAACTTTAGGCAAAATAGTCTAAGCTTTTTGGTCTAAAGTTCTACCCTATAGAATTGTACAAAATTGTCACCATTATGCTTCAAAGCACAGTTTTTTAAAAAATTGACTTTCTGTTCCGATTCAATAAAATTGTTCTTCTAATTTGTACTTTCCGTATTAAGACTTATAAATCAGAATCTATTGCAGCTCTACAACTTGAAACTCTCTTAAAATCAATTCTTTCAATAAATCTTGTATCATTCATGCGAGGCTGCAACTTTTCCCTTCATCTTTCTAGTGAGTCCTCCCTTCCTTGACAAATAACAACACTACTTTTGGTCATATGCCTTTCTTTCTCAACTCCATGTCCCCAACACTAAAACCAAACGCCAAATGGTTAATGCCTTTGCAAAAAGATCTCTTGTGAGCAAGCATAAAACTGAAACTTGATACCATGAGTCAACAAAAAAATTTGGGTGTTCTAATGTTTACTAAAAAATTTAGGGCTAATGCAAGAATTATTATGGATAGTTTTCAAAATACCAAATCTATTTCTTGGTCTCTTTCTCAATAGGTATCACTTTATTGAGTGAGAATTAGAACCAAAATCTAACAAGAATTGTATTTGTTTTGCAAAGACATCTCTTTTTTCTTAATGAACAATAAGTATGCAGTGAATAGTGAACTAGAATTCCTGAATCCAAAATACTAAACCCTAAATCAATGCAATTGATTGAATTACCACAGCGTCTTGGGTTTTGGCTCAGAGGCCTTCCACTCTAGTTTTGATGATGATTAATTCATGTAGTTATAGTTTACTAATAATCTTGTTATATTTAGTTTCAGATATTTAACCAAGATATTAGTAGGTGATTAGCTTCAACAAAAGTATTTTAGAGCTTTCATATGGTGATTCAAGAGCTCGAGCATCAAGTTCACATCTAGCACTCGACTTGAGTCAAGCTCGTTTGATCGCGTTTGGATCGAGTTAACTTGGAGACGGCGTTCTACAAGAAGGCTTCGATTTGTTTAGTTAAGATTTAGTTTAGATTCATTGTAAAAATTAGATAGTGTGATATGCTCAAGTTCACAACACACACACGTTTCATATTTTGATTTTGGTTTTTCGGTTTAACCGATCTTGGTTTTCATGAATAGATAGAATGAAAATAAGTTTACATGGTTTAATGTATGTTAGATTTAATCTATATACATATATGCTTCATCTATTTAGAAAAACTTATTTTGATAGTCTACTTCATGAGTTTGGAGTTTCATATTTAGACAACTTATTTTTGAATTTAATGTCAAAAACATAGATATAATACCTTTCATGTATATTGGATTATATCCATATACTATATGCTTCAAAGTTGTTTAAATATCATGTTTTTGTATTTACATGTCTTTTGGAAAAATCGGATTTCCATTTCAAAAATTCTATTTTTGGAAAATATAGTTTTTGGTTTAAGGGAAATTTTCTATCACACAAAAATGGTTCAAAAAGTTTGAAATATGTGTTGAATTTTTGTCAAACATGTTTGTATTTCAAAGATATAGCTGAACTGATTTTTGTGAAATTTATGTGATTTTATGGGATTTTATAAAAGATAAAAACCCAAGTTTTTAAGTCTCATATTTGTCTGGCTGGCTGGCTGCCAGTCGACCGGGCTGATCGAAGAGCGGTCGATCGGGCCGGTCGACCGACGTGCACAGAGCGTGCACGCAGCCTAGCTGGGGAGGCCGGTCGACTGGGTCGGTCGGCCGCTAGAGAGCTCTGCTCTCTAGAAAAGCCTCCGATCGACCAGGCGGTCGACCGGACAGAAGTCTGCCCTCTGTTTCTAGCCTCGGTCGACCGGGCGGTCGACCGACCAGAGAGCCGTTGCTCTCTAGTTCTGGGCACGGTCGACCGGGCGGTCGACCGCTGGGCTTAACGATCAAATTTTTGACCGTTGGCCGGTCGACCGGCCGGTCGACCGGAAGGGCAATTTGGCCCTTTTCAGCTACCAACGGGCAGATTTCCAAATGGGTTATATATACCCAATTTGAGTTGGTTTTTCAACAAGATTTTTTAAGAGCAAAATTTTCACCTTCTCAAGTGTTTTAATACAAGTTTTTAAAAGAGTTTTTAAGCTTAAAGATTTGATCTTTATTTGTTTTAAAAGGGTTAGAAAATTCAAAGAAAAAGAAAGTCTTTGAGATTGTTTTTAATCTTCACTTTATATTCATTCTAGAAGTTTTTCCAAGAGTTTTTCTTTGAGTTTTTGATTTCCAAACTCCTTATTTCTCACACTTGAGCTTATCATTCTATCCTATCTATAGGATCTTTGTTTAGTGAGAAAATTGGTTTGTGGTTGAAAGAGACCACCAAGTTGTATATCTTTCATCTTTGTGATATCCCTCTAGTGAGAGGTGATTGAGTTATTATCCCTCAAGTGTGAGGTGATAGTGGAAGTGGTATTTGGCTCCCTCTAATGAGAGGTTGAGATTTTGTTGGAATCCCTCAAGTGTTAGGTGATTGTTATTTGTGTGGTTAAGTGCCTATCCCTCTAAGTGTAGAGGTGATTTGTTTTGTGCCTTGCCTCTAAGTGTAGAGGTTGTATTTGTTGGAGAGAGGAGTTTTGTACTCCTGATTGTATTTACCCCAAATCCTCAGTGGAGGTTCCCTGTGTGGGAAGTCCTGTGTGGACGAGTTAGTGAAAATCCTTCTGCGTGAAGGCGGAGACGTAGAGCTGTGTGCTCGAACCTTGAAACATATCTTGGTGCTTGCGATTGATCCACTTTCTCTAACTCTCTCTCTTTTACATTTGTGCATTGCATCATATTGTCATATCAGATACATGCTTGTGTTTATTTGTGTATGCCATACTTGTGTTTAACCAAGAGAGCTTTACATAGCACCTCAACTCTTATTTAGAGGAATTCAGAGGAGTTAGTCCAGAGCCCTTCATCGGGAATTCGGCTACACTCGTTGGTTACACTAAGTGTGTTGCATTAAGTTTTTAATTCTGCATTATTGATCTTTAGATTAGCCATACACCTATTCACCCCCCAGGTGTATTTTTCAATTGGTATCAGAGCTTGCGCTCCTGATATTAGATTTAACCACCTAGGAGTGTGATCTTGGTTTTGCTAATCTATCATTTGCATTTGCACACATATTGTTTGCACTCATGGATTGCCCTCCCATGTTTGATATCTCTAAAATTGACACATGAAAGGTTTTAATGAGTTGACATTTAAAAGCCATAGGTTATAAAGTTTACCTTACCATTACCAAGGAATCCTACCTTAGTGATAGCAAGCATATAGAGGCCAATGCATTAGCCCTAGAGGCATTTAGAAAATCTCTTAGCAAATAATATTTAAATATGGTTTCTCATTGTGTTTCCGCCTTTGCAGTGTGGAACATCTTGACCTCTCCAAAGCTTCAATTGCCAATCCAAATGGAGAAGGAATCTAGTGGAGAAGAGTCCGCCAACGTTGCTTCATGGTCCAAGGGAATGACTCCCTTGAGGTACATTCGGACACTCAACTAGATAGTGCTAGTTCTTCTTGTGATGAATATATTGATGCCGATGCATTGAATGAAGAACTATCTATTGTTTGTGAGAACCTCCTTGAAAAATATGGCTTTAAAAAAGAAAAGTTTTAGACTTAGCAAAGAAAATAAGGATTTGTGTTCAAAACTAGAATTGATTTTGCAAAAAAAAGTGGAGATTTCTAATGAAAGGGATTCATTGAAATCCAAACTTGACCTTGCTCTAAAAGAAAATGAAATTTTGAAAAGTAAAAATAATTGTGAAAATGTTTTGAAGAAAAATGAGACTTTAACTTCAAAACTTGATTTTGTTTTAAAAGAAAATGATTCTTTGAAAAACAAAATTATTTCTATTTCAAAAGAATTAGATTTGGTTTCTAAGAAAAATATTTCTTTGAAAAATGACTTTGATTCTCATGTTTGCTATGCTAGTGTAGCTTCATCATCTAGCATACCTATTGCATGCACCTCTTCTATATTTGAAAATGATATATCTATGCTTAAGAAGAGTGTTGATTGTTTGGGCTCCACTTTGAGCTATTGCGCCATGAACCATACACGTTTGGAATCTATGTTTCGAAAGAAACAAGTTCCTTCTATGCATGCACACAAATCACGGCATACACATGCTTCCCACGTTCACACCCATAACACTTTGTATGCTCATGTGTACACTTGTACACATTGTGGACGTAAGGGCCACCTTGCTAAATTTTGTTATGATAGAATACATGATTCTAATTTAGCAAATAAGTTTGTTCGGGTTAGGAAGGAGCTAACCCCCATGGACCCAAAAGAGTATGGGTAACAAGACCACTCCTATTTTATTTGATGTAGGTGTGGGCTCTCACATGACGTGAGAGTAATGGTGCCTTGAGGTGGATGCGTTCCGAACTTAAAGAGGACTATTTGGATGCATCACTTTCAAGGGGAGTTTGGTGGAAGGACCATCATAGTTTGGAGATATGGAGATGTGCCCTATTGGTTTTGGTAACGATCTTTAACTCCCATTTATGTTTACATGCTTTTCATACTGTTGATTTTTAGCACGTCTTGTTTCATAATTAGTATGTTAAATGTCATGATTATCAGACATGTGATATGCATGATTAGTATTTGAGATCACCATGTTTAATATGGACTTATACTTTTGTCTTCTCACATTTGTTTTAGCTATTGTGTATATCATAGATCTAATGCATGTGCATTTACCATAATGATCATATAAGTTTTGTTTTGATTTATATGCTTCATGTTTTGATTACATGTTTAGATGTTAGTTTTCATTAAAACTTAGATATATACTTGTACAACTAGTGAGCTACAAATAGATTATTATATGTTTGTACTTAAATGCTCATTTGTACCCATTAGATGTACTAGTATAGCCTAGTTTTGATGATTCATACATTTTGACTTGTATTCCATATTTTTGTGCATGTTTTTCATGTTTATGTTTAAACTTCATGTATATGTCTATTTTATCCAAACTAATAGTTATACATATACATCCTTGAGCCACTTGCCTTCATGCATATACTTTTGTGGACTCATTCACATTTGGATATGTATGTATACTCTAGTTTGTACAAAACATATATATACCTTGAAGGATTTCTAGTTTGATGATTTTCATGTTTTTAAAGAATTTCACATTAAACTTTTTGCCTATTTTCATGATGATGTGTTTCACATAACTCTTATACACTCACTTTACTTAATATTTTCTCATGATTTTATTTCATGAGTATGATATGTGCCATATAGATTTTGAGTGCTGATGATCGTATGACTTACATGTTTTTCATGAAATATATTCTTGTTTTATTCCTTACTTGAAAGATTTCGTACTAGTTTTCAAATTTTTCATATAACTAGTTCGTATTCTTCATATGGTAGAGTTTTCAAACGTGTTATATTATTTTCAAACTTATTTTTGAAAACCCTACCCTTCTAAGGGCGGTTAGTTGAGCAACCATGCGTTGTATGCTCATATTGAAAATCTATTTAAAACATGTGTATGAAATGGGTGGTAGGAAGTATGAGTTATACACTTGATCTTATTTTGTTTTCAATTGGTATCATTGTATCTTCGGTATCACAATTGACATTCATTTATCTTGTATACTCATATATGTTTTTATATATGAATGCTTAAACTTCAAATAGTATCAATTTCGATTGGTATTCAATTTTTCATACATATATATGTATTTTATTTGTGCTTACTATCTCTATATCTTTGAGCACAAATTTTGGTTATGCTAAGCTTGATTTCTTAAATGACAATTATGTTTCAATTGATTATTTTTCAATTGGTATCTTATACAAACTTATGCATCATTTTGTTTGGTATTTCATAAAGGGGGAGAAAATTCATATTTCACCTTTCAATTGGTTTTGTTTACATTTGGTATCTTACTCCACACTTTATGTTAAAAAATGATTGAAAAATGATATTGATTTTTTAATTTGGTATCATACGCTCCTAATGAAAATTATTTTCAATTGGTATATGTTTCATTTTCAATATTGATATCAAAAATATTAAATTGATATTATTCTCTATTTGGTATCTCTATTGCAATATGAGTTTAGTGTTTAGCCAAAAAGATTAGTTTATGTTTTTCATTTGGTATCAAAAGTGTAAAATATTTTCAATTGGTACTAATTTTTACAATTGGTATTAAGATTATCTTTATGTTTATATCTTTCTATTGATATCAAAATTTTTGTTGGTTTTGGTATCATGATGTTTCTATGTATACCTTCGCTCTAAATTGATATATTTTTTCAATTGGTATTATAATATTTTGATTTGATTTTACCCCTTGTTGTTTTTGTTTCGGACAAAAAGGGGGAGATCATTGTTTATTGTTTACTTTAACCCCTTTGTTGATGATTGACAAAATGGGGGAGAAGTATCTTAGTATATATGCATGTTTATTTAAGTTTTTATATTAAAAATATTTGTTTTATGTTTTGTTGATATTGGTATCAAGAGCATGGATATTAATATCAAGAACATATTTTGTTGTTTTTTTTTGTTGGTATCAAGAGCTTTTATTGAAAAAAATTTTATTGGTATCAAGAGCAATTATTTAAGAACATGTTTATTTTAAATTTATATTTTCAATTGGTATTTAAGAACAAGTTTATTTTAAAATTTGGTATCAAAAGCATGTTTATGTTTATAGCATTCATGACATATCCTTATTGTTTATTACTATGCATGAGTTAAGGGGGAGCTTCTTTGAAGCTTAACTTTAATCCATGCATATATAAATCCAAGAGTTTTATCATCATCAAAAAGGGGGAGATTATTGGCCCAGAGGCCTTCCGCTCTACTTTTGATGATGATTAACTTATGCAGTTATAGTTTACTAATAATCTTGTGATATTTAGTTTCAGATATTTAACCAAGATATTAGTAGGTGATTCGCTCCAACAAAGGTGTTTTGGAGCTTTCACATGGTGATTCAAGAGCTCGAGCGTCAAGTTCACATCTAGCACTCGACTAGAGTCAAGCTCGCTGGATCGCGTTTGGATCGAGTCAACTTGGAGACGGCGTTCTACAAGAAGGCTTCGGTTTGTTTAGTTAAGATTTTATTTAGATCCATTGTGAAGATTAGATAGTGTGATATGCTCAAGTTGACAACACACACGTTTCATGTTTTGGTTTTGGTATTCAGTTTAACCGATCTTGGTTTTCATGAATAGATAGAATCAAAACAAGTTTACATGGTTTAATATATATATATATATATATATATATATATATATATATATATATATATATATATATATATATATATATATATATATATATATATTCTTCATCTATTTAGAAAAACTTATTTTGATAGTGTACTTTATGAGTTTGGAGTTTTGTATTTAGACAAAACTTATTTTTGGATTTAATGTCAAAAACATAGATATAATACCTTTCATGTATATTGAATTTTATCCATATACTATATGCTTCAAAGTTGTTTAATGTTGGAACATATTTCGATGAAGACGTTTGTGAAGATCAAATTCATTTGGAGCTCTAACACATGACGAATCAAGAGTCCTACATGATCAAGATGTGCCAAGGAGAGTTGATAGAGTGTGGTTTGTAAAGTTGAAATAGCATGTAAAAGCCTTGACACAAACACACACTTCATTGGTCCATTAGTCGACTTGATGTCCATTATAAGTCGACTAACCAATGTGTAGTCGACTAACCCAGTTACCCAAGTCGACTATGAGGGTTCACCTAGAGGGGGGTGAATAGGTGATGGCTAATCTAATGGTCACTTAATGCCTAATAATGCGGAAGCTAAACAATTATGACCTAATTAAATCTTTTACACTAAACACCACGTATAACCAAAGAGTGTTGCCGAATTCCCCGTGAAGGGCTCTGGACAAACTCCTCTAGATTCCCCTTGAATGGGTTGAGGTGCCGCGTTGGCTCTCTTGGTTGAATACAAGTGTTAGTCAACAAACCCAAGCAAGTATACAATATGAGCACAATGAATATATCAAGCATATAAAGATAGACAATAGAGCATGCAAGATATAAAAGAGATAAAGAGAGAGAGTGTGAGCAATCGCAAACACAAGGGTATGTTTCGAGGTTCGAGCACACTTGCTCTACATCCCCTCCTTCGACACACGAGGATTTCCACTATGCAAGATCCCAATGGATCTCTCCTTGGTGTCGCAACACCTACAAGCCCTCGGACTCCCTAGTCCCGTACACACCGCAAGCTCACTAGCTCGCCGAGGCCGCACCTCAAACAAAGAGTTCGCACCCGAACCCTAAACAACCACGAGCACACTTGCCCGTCTCCTCAAATACAAGAAAAGAAATCTTGGTGATCTAAACACTTTGATCACCAATAAAAGCTCTCACTACAACACTCCTATAAGATGAATAGCTCAATGGATGCTCAAGTGTTTGTGTGAGAAAACAAGGAAAGAGATGGTGGAGGAAAACTCAAGAAATTCTCTTTTACACTCTTGATAAAACTTTCCTTTTGAGTGGAAATATTTGCTCTCTATTTTGTGGAGAAAAACTTCTAAAAGAGTGGGAAAAACTGGCTCTAAAAACTTCTCCAAATCTTGGTCAAAACAGTCCACAAACCTCCAAATATATAGGCTGTCAAAACTAGCCGTTGGGGTTCTGACAGGCCTGCCGGTCGACCGCCCGGTCGACCGCCAACGGTCAAAAATCCGACCGTTGGAGCCTCCGGCGACCGACCCGGTCGACCCAGAACAACAGAGAGCACTGCTCTCAGTTCCGGTCGACCGGCCCGGTCGACCGCCCACAGAACTGCCAGACGTGCACGATTCTGTGCACGTCGGTCGACCGGCCCGGTCGACCGCCCTCTGTGCAATGGGTTAACTTAGAGCACAGTTTTGAGGTCTAAAACATTCGAATTTGGGAATAAGTATATAGAATGAAGTTGTAGATATTGAAGTCTTCTTTTTATGCAAATTAAATCAAATCAATATCAATTCAGAATTGAAAGTTATCAATAAACTACTAAAAGTATCAAATCAGAAACTGTAACTATTTTTAGAACAAGAACAGACTTCAACCCAATATTTGACATTCTTAACATTTAAATCAGAAAATGATTATTGAATATTAAATGTATCTCTGAAAGTCATCTTTAAAATGTAATTTAAATCATGTTAATTTAATATAAGAATCAAAAGTTATGACTAGAAAACTAAAAGAATGTCGAGCAGATCAGCAGAACGGTTGAGACTTCTAAAATGGTTTTGGTTAAAAACACATGCATATTTGAAACACCAAATCAAAACGGTATTTTTCTAGAACTAAAAATCTTTTATGAAAACACATATAAATCAAGAGTTTGTGTGTGATATGAACTTGAGCGATCCTCCAACTATCTATCCTTTACATTTTATCTAAAAATAAAAACAAATCGTATACCTAGACACAAGTCTTCATCTTCTTGAAGTCTTCACTTGAAGGCTTCTCATCTTCTTGACTTGGTTCAAGCTTGATCCAAAAGCTCCTTGGATCACACCGTGCTAGTGATTGATGCAAAACCTGCACAAAAATACGAGATTATAGAACTTAAAAAGAGAATGTGCAAGTGCTCAATACTTCCGCTATAGCAAGTGGCTATGCGGGTCGTGATCCACAGGAGGGTTTGCGATGGAAGCGTTTACATTTTTATTGAAATCGTTATCAAAACAAGCGAAAGTTCTTCTCTGTTTTATGTTATGAAAATGAAAAATAGTTATAGGTTAATGTTAAGAAGAAAGTGGTAGAATAGTGTAACGCCCCGATCCTAAAGATACGGAGTCGTTATGGCGACGTATATACGCGAGGATAATACCCCACGTATATACGCTAAGCCTCAATTGTAACCTGAACAAGTTATAATCGGAACCATGAAAATCACTGCAATATGACATATAAAAGCTACACATGATAGCATATGAATGACAGGAAGAAAATGGCAGTTGAATGCAATACAGATAGAGTCATGGAGTAACAGGAATAAAGGAGAAATGAGGGTACCAGAATGAAGAGAGGGAGACAGTATCCAACTCCTCGCAATGTGTACTAACTCATCGAACACCTGCACAATGAGACAATCATCCAATAGCTGGACGTGCAAATCCAGGGTCGTCAGAACGCGACCATAATGAGTGTGTGTGTAAAGGGGAAGAACTCGTGCAGAAGAAACAATGTGCATAAATAGTTGTAAGAGCAACAGTAAATAGAAAAGGCTAAATAACAAGATAAATAGCTGAACAGTAATACACATGATAATAACATGAATAAGGTAGAATATAACTGGCACAACTGTAAATATGCAATCAATGTCAAGGCGTGTAATCTATCACATGTCACTAGGTTGTATCTAAATCTGGTCATGGTTACAATCATGTGGTCCTGGTTACAATCATGTATACAGTCATGTGTCATAAGGCAGGGTAACCATTCAGGGTATAACACAATGTGTTCATTCAATTCATTCAATAACAATCAGTAATGTTCTACATTATCTTTATCACTTTCCCACCGGCGTCCCACAACATCCGACAGTTCACCCTGGAGCCCGCACATCCAGTAGAACTCATCCGAACTCCGATATGCGGGTATCATTGTTCGAATAGGGAAAGAGAACCAAATAACATGCATCCTAGGGGTTATCATCATACAAGTGCGTGTGGATGCTAATAGGCACTGAGAATGCAATATCACGCTAACACCAGGCGTCACGTACAATAGATAGCCCTACAGATTCAAGAGGTGGCCCCCACCATGTGTATGGTGTGGCACTTTGCTCCGTGTGGCACTTTGCTCTGAGGGAACAGGATTCTAGAGGTGGCCCCCGTGGATTCAAGAGGTGGCCCCCACCATGTGTATGGTGTGACACTTTGCTCCACGTGGCACTTAGTTCCTTTCAAGATCCGCCGGACGCTAGCACGATTGTGGGATACATCCTCGTCAATCCCGACACCAGGCGGCAAACCGCCGGATGCCGGTTTGACTGTGCTATTAACAGGTCAACAGCGCATGGGATATGGGTACAGAGGGGTACAGGAGTATTAGATGTCAAGTAACAGTGATACAGTCATATGTCAAGGTCCAGTAAAAGGTGTCTAGTGCACAGTCAGTGAGGTAATGCCATTAGTGACAATCAATATCTTATGCCATTCCATTACTGGGATGCTACGGGACGGTAACAATATCAGTACAGTAACAGTCAATCAGTAATCGTATGCACGGTGAACAATATCAGTAACAGTAACAGTAACAGTAACAGTAACAGTAACCGTGTATACGATGAACAATAGAACTGTACCGTGGTTACGGTCAAACAATCATTTCCCAGTAACTTCAATAACATGGATTAATACAACAACAATAGAACTCGATAATACTCAATAGCCGTCTCATCTAGAACCGGTCATATCTCATATGCCTGCATGTAACAATAGTCGGTTTACATCTCTACCAATCCATATAAGCTCTGAAATACAAAATCACTGATGTTGACTAGATTACCATCATCATAACTTAATCTCTATCAATAAGTGTAATCAATCACTATGCATGTCCTCGAGATCAACAAGTCAAACATATACCACAATCATATTAAATAGGAACATCCTCAACCCATGTGATCTAGAATATCTACTCAACTACTTCAGTCATATCTGATATGTCCTCAAATACTCACAAATAAAGTCTTGCCTAATTACTGATTATCATTCAATGTAAAATAACATGAATCCCAGATCAATCCAAATTCTAACTAAGTCTACATACTGATCCAAGTATCAGTTATCCAATCTCTAACATCATTGTAAGCCCATATCCACATCCGAATGAATCATCATCAAATCATCACCAATAAATAAGTATCAAGTCTGGAAAGTACTCTAATTGAATATATCATCTCATCTTAATGCATATCAGGTTTAACCATAAAGAATGTAAATCTAAAATCATCTATAACACAAGCTCAGTCCGACTCTGAAATGAGTTCATGTATCAATCCAATCGTCATAATCTTTTAGTAAGGTAAGGTCACATCCAATGTATCCTCGATCAACTACAATATAGAATAGTTACTACTGATACTTAACATCAACGACATATCATCTGATAGTTCTCATATACCCAACTATAGATCCAAATCATCACCACCAATTCATAATCCCAATAGTTCTATAATCATCTAGTTCCATTACAAGTCTAGAAATCTGATATAATAATTGTTGTTCCATCATATCACAATATCCAGTGCCAATTTTCTCACCCTAACATACAACTCTAATTTATAAGTATTCACAATTCCTCAAGGGTTCACATTTCTATTAAGATCAAACATGATATCCCAATATTCGGTATCACCACATATACGTGCATCTAAGCTCTATTAGATCAAGTCATTACCACTAATATCCATCTCAATCACCCTCATGCTACATCTTGTTATGTCTACAACAATACTCTAGATATACATAGGACAAACATGGGGGTTCTAACATGTATCAAGAATCATGCATATCATATTCCTATACATCCAACATGTAAAATAAACGGGAGATGACCGTCCACCTTCATGCTCGGTGATCTCTACACAATAAAACATGTATATGCCTCTTCTCTCTCACACAACAAAGTATACAAGTTCTACATTCACTCTACATACACATTAAAATACATCTATAAACCAATGCATATAATAATGAGAGAAAAAATAGAAAGAGGGAGAGAAACACTCACCTGAACTCGATCGCAAATCCAAAGCACTGAAATCATAAGGCTCCAGTAAATCTACATAAATTATTTCAATAGAAATTGTTAGATTTTTAAAAGATATTTTACTTGGGAGTTATAAGGGATTTAATCTTGATTAATTAGTTTAGGGGTTAGAAATATGATTCTTTAGGTTTAATGAATTTAATATGTTTAATTTAAACCAATTTCTGATTTTTGTTAGATTTTTAATAGGCTTTAAATCATTAAAATATTTAACGGTTTGAATCTAACATTACGGAAAATGGTTTAATGAGGGTGATTTAATTTAATTTTTGTGTTGGTATTTATCTAAAACTTTTATCTTAGAAAGTAGAAGTGTTGTAAATATAATTTATATTTTTCTCTATTTTATTTTGATATTTTTAAATCAATTAATTAAATATACAAATTCTTTCTCTTTCTTTCTTCTTTTCTTTTCCTTTTATTTTGCCCTCAGGCCCAGGCCCAGTTCAGATTTTTCTTTTCTTTTTTTTTTTTTAATTGGGAGGTGCTGCACAGGGGCTGTCCCTGTGCAGCCCAGCCCGCTCCCACGCAGGCCAGCCCGGGCAACCAGGCCCGGGCGGCCAGAGCCAGACCAGGCCCGGGCGGCCTGGCCAGACCAGGCCCTGCACAGACCCAAGTGGGTCTGTGCAGCGCACAAGCTGCTCTCGGCCTGGGCCGAGAGCAGCGGCAAGGTTTTTTTTTTTTTTAATTAAATTTCCTTTAAATCCTTTATAAAAACTTTAAAAGTATGAAAATATAAATTATTTGATCTTCATCAAATTTTTAGTGGGATTTTAGATTGGATTTTAATGTTGAGTTTTGATGTATAAACATATTCATGGAGATTATAATGAGACATGATTTTTAATAAACAATTTATATCAAATAAATTTTGATAAAATAAATTTTGATAAAATAAATTACTTACTTGATCTTTGATCCCCTATCATGCTCCTCAATTTGCACTTCAAGATCTGGATCCTTTTGTTCATGAGGAGAAAGAAGGATGAAGGTGGAAAGAGTTGGATAAGGTTTCTCTTGAGGTAGAAGAGGAAGAAATGTTTAGGTTCTTTGAACCTGGACTCTAATTAGGCTAGATTGCTTAATTTAGTAAGATAGGATTAGGATGGAAATTTGGATTGGAATTAAATATTTAGATTAGATTCTAGATTTGGATTTGGATTAGGATTAGAATTGAGTTTTGGTTTAATGGGTAAGAATCTCATGTTAATGGGTTTTGGGCTTTAATTAAAAGAAATAAATAATATGAAGAATGAGAAAATTAGATAGTGGGCTTATGGGCTTAGACAAAAATAGAGAAAGGGGAAAAAGAATAAAAATAAGAAGTGGGCTTAGCTCAGGTGGGCTTAGCATGAAAGGAAAATAAAATGAAATGAAAAGGAGAATGGGTTAGACTTATTGGGTTTGGAATGAAAATAATAATACTATCCATTAATAATAATTTAAAATAATTAAATATAAGCAATAAGAGTTTACAAGTCATACATAATACTAAGACTAATAATGATAATAAATCAAGTTAGCAAATAATACTAAAATAACTAGTAAAATAAAATAAATACTTGTAGAAAAATAAAAATACAGTATTATTAGATTAGGGATATTACATTCTACCCACCTTAATAAAAATTTCGTCCTCGAAATTCAAATAAGGTAGGGAATGGTAAAAGAATCAAAGACCAAGAGGGAACACAATAAGAATCCATGTCGCCTCGTTGGGACACCACGATTTCGCTGCGCGCTCTGATCTCTGCTACCAGCTTCAATACGGAGAGACCAATCTTAAGAGATAGAATTGGGAGAAATGAATAGGAAAGAAGAATGAAATCAAGATGGACATCCAAATCACTCTAATTGAAGTGTTGGAATCATGAATATCAACAGATCAAGAACGGAATTTCAAAAGAGAGGACGATCAATTTCCAAATGGAGTCAATATTATCATATGAATAGTATATGTATATTGCAGTGTCAACATAACTGTCTCAGGTTACAGGCAGGAACTAGGTTCTCTTTTATGTCGAACCTAGGCTCTGATACCACTCTGTAACGCCCCGATCCTAAAGATACGGAGTCGTTATGGCGACGTATATACGCGAGGATAATACCCCACGTATATACGCTAAGCCTCAATTGTAACCTGAACAAGTTATAAATCGGAACCATGAAAATCACTGCAATATGACATATAAAAGCTACACATGATAGCAATATGAATGACAGGAAGAAAATGGCAGTTGAATGCAATACAGATAGAGTCATGGAGTAACAGGAATAAAGGAGAAATGAGGGTAACAGAATGAAGAGAGGGAGACAGTATCCAACTCCTCGCAATGTGTACTAACTCATCGAACACCTGCACAATGAGACAATCGTCCAATAGCTGGACGTGCAAATCCAGAGTCGTCAGAACGCGACCATAATGAGTGTGTGTGTAAAGGGGAAAGAACTCGTGCAGAAGAAACAATGTGCATAAATAGTAATAAGATCAACAGTAAATAGAAAAGGCTAAATAACAAGATAAATAGCTGAACAGTAATACACATGATAATAACATGAATAAAGGTAGAATATAACTGGCACAACTGTAAATATGCAATCAATGTCAAGGCGTGTAATCTATCACATGTCACTAGGTTGTATCTAAATCTGGTCATGGTTACAATCATGTGGTCCTGGTTACAATCATGTATACAGTCATGTGTCATAAGGCAGGGCAACCATTCAGGGTATAACACAATGTGTTCATTCAATTCATTCAATAACAATCAGTAATGTTCTACGTTATCTTTATCACTTTCCCACCGGCGTCCCACAACATCCGACAGTTCACCCTGGAGCCCGCACATCCAGTAGAACTCATCCGAACTCCGATATGCGGGTATCATTGTTCGAATAGGGAAAGAGAACCAAATAACATGCATCCTAGGGGTTATCATCATACAAGTGCGTGTGGATGCTAATAGGCACTGAGAATGTAATATCACGCTAACACCAGGCGTCACGTACAATAGATAGCCCTACAGATTCAAGAGGTGGCCCCCACAGATTCAAGAGGTGGCCCCCACCATGTGTATGGTGTGGCACTTTGCTCCGTGTGGCACTTTGCTCTGAGGGAAACAGGATTCTAGAGGTGGCCCCCGTGGATTCAAGAGGTGGCCCCCACCATGTGTATGGTGTGGCACTTTGCTCCACGTGGCACTTAGTTCCTTTCAAGATCCGCCGGACGCTAGCACGATTGTGGGATACATCCTCGTCAATCCCGACACCAGGCGGCAAACCGCCGGACGCCGGTTTGACTGTGCTATTAACAGGTCAACAGTGCATGGGATATGGGTACAGAGGGGTACAGGAGTATTAGATGTCAAGTAACAGTGATACAGTCATATGTCAAGGTCCAGTAAAAGGTGTCTAGTGCACAGTCAGTGAGGTAATGCCATTAGTGACAATCAATATCTTATGCCATTCCAATTACTGGGATGCTACGGGACGGTAACAATATCAGTACAGTAACAGTCAATCAGTAATCGTATGCACGGTGAACAATATCAGTAACAGTAACAGTAACAGTAACAGTAACAGTAACAGTAACCGTGTATACGATGAACAATAGAACTGTACCGTGGTTACGGTCAAACAATCATTTCCCAGTAACTTCAATAACATGGATTAATACAACAACAATAGAACTCGATAATACTCAATTGCCGTCTCATCTAGAACCGGTCATATCTCATATGCCTGCATGTAACAATAGTCGGTTTACATCTCTACCAATCCATATAAGCTCTGAAATACAAAATCACTGATGTTGACTAGATTACCATCATCATAACTCAATCTCTATCAATAAGTGTAATCAATCACTATGCATGTCCTCGAGATCAACAAGTCAAACATATACCACAATCATATTAAATAGGAACATCCTCAACCCATGTGATCTAGAATATCTACTCAACTACTTCAGTCATATCTGATATGTCCTCAAATACTCACAAATAAAGTCTTGCCTAATTACTGATTATCATTCAATGTAAAATAACATGAATCCCAGATCAATCCAAATTCTAACTAAGTCTACATACTGATCCAAGTATCAGTTATCCAATCTCTAACATCATTGTAAGCCCATATCCACATCCGAATGAATCATCATCAAATCATCACCAATAAATAAGTATCAAGTCTGGAAAGTACTCTAATTGAATATATCATCTCATCTTAATGCATATCAGGTTTAACCATAAAGAATGTAATCTAAAATCATCTATAACACAAGCTCAGTCCGACTCTGAAATGAGTTCATGTATCAATCCAATCGTCATAATCTTTTAGTAAGGTAAGGTCACATCCAATGTATCCTCGATCAACTACAATATAGAATAGTTACTACTGATACTTAACATCAACGACATATCATCTGATAGTTCTCATATACCCAACTATAGATCCAAATCATCACCACCAATTCATAATCCCAATAGTTCTATAATCATCTAGTTCCATTACAAGTCTAGAAATCTGATATAATAATTGTTGTTCCATCATATCACAATATCCAGTGCCAATTTTCTCACCCTAACATATAACTCTAATTTATAAGTATTCACAATTCCTCAAGGGTTCACATTTCTATTAAGATCAAACATGATATCCCAATATTCGGTATCACCACATATACGTGCATCTAAGCTCTATTAGATCAAGTCATTACCACTAATATCCATCTCAATCACCCTCATGCTACATCTTGTTATGTCTACAACAATACTCTAGATATACATAGGACAAACATGGGGGTTCTAACATGTATCAAGAATCATGCATATCATATTCCTATACATCCAACATGTAAAATAAACGGGAGATGACCGTCCACCTTCATGCTCGGTGATCTCTACACAATAAAACATGTATATGCCTCCTCTCTCTCACACAACAAAGTATACAAGTTCTACATTCACTCTACATACACATTAAAATACATCTACAAACCAATGCATATAATAATGAGAGAGAAAATAGAAAGAGGGAGAGAAACACTCACCTGAACTCGATCGCAAATCCAAAGCACTGAAATCATAAGGCTCCAGTAAATCTACATAAATTATTTCAATAGAAATTGTTAGATTTTTAAAAAGATATTTTACTTGGGAGTTATAAGGGATTTAATCTTGATTAATTAGTTTAGGGGTTAGAAATATGATTCTTTAGGTTTAGTGAATTAATATGTTTAATTTAAACCAATTTCTGATTTTTGTTAGATTTTTAATAGGCTTTAAATCATTAAAATATTTAACGGGTTTGAATCTAACATTACGGAAAATGGTTTAATGAGGGTGATTTAATTTAATTTTTGTGTTGGTATTTATCTAAAACTTTTATCTTAGAAAGTAGAAGTGTTGTAAAATATAATTTATATTTTTCTCTATTTTATTTTGATATTTTTAAATCAATTAATTAAATATACAAATTCTTTCTCTTTCTTTCTTCTTTTCTTTTCCTTTTATTTTGCCCTCAGGCCAGGCCCTCAGGCCCAGGCCCAGTTCAGATTTTTCTTTTTTTTTTTTTTTTTAATTGGGAGGTGCTGCACAGGGGCTGTCCCTGTGCAGCCCAGCCCGCTCCCACGCAGGCCAGCCCGGGCAACCAGGCCCGGGCGGCCAGAGCCAGACCAGGCCCGGGCGGCCTGGCCAGACCAGGCCCTGCACAGACCCAAGTGGGTCGGTGCAGCGCACAAGCTGCTCTCGGCCTTGGCCGAGAGCAGCGGCAAGGTTTTTTTTTTTTTAATTAAATTTCCTTTAAATCCTTTATAAAAACTTTAAAAGTATGAAAATATAAATTATTTGATCTTCATCAAATTTTTAGTGGGATTTTAGATTGGATTTTAATGTTGAGTTTTGATGTATAAACATATTCATGGAGATTATAATGAGACATGATTTTAATAAACAATTTATATCAAATAAATTTTGATAAAATAAATTTTGATAAAATAATTACTTACTTGATCTTTGATCCCCTATCATGCTCCTCAATTTGCA
This sequence comes from Agave tequilana, assembly GCA_038442645.1. Lineage (NCBI taxonomy): Eukaryota > Viridiplantae > Streptophyta > Magnoliopsida > Asparagales > Asparagaceae > Agave > Agave tequilana. Next base: position 116,140 of record JAVJIF010014081.1, read on the forward strand.
CTTCAAGATCTGGATCCTTTTGTTCATGAGGAGAAAGAAGGATGAAGGTGGAAAGAGTTGGATAAGGTTTCTCTTGAGGTAGAAGAGGAAGAAATGTTTAGGTTCTTTGAACCTGGACTCTAATTAGGCTAGATTGCTTAATTTAGTAAGATAGGATTAGGATGGAAATTTGGATTGGAATTAAATATTTAGATTAGATTCTAGATTTGGATTTGGATTAGGATTAGAATTGAGTTTTGGGTTAATGGGTAAGAATCTCATGTTAATGGGTTTTGGGCTTTAATTAAAAGAAATAAATAATATGAAGAATGAGAAAAATAGATAGTGGGCTTATGGGCTTAGACAAAAATAGAGAAAGGGGAAAAAGAATGAAAATAAGAAGTGGGCTTAGCTCAGGTGGGCTTAGCATGAAAGGAAAATAAAATGAAATGAAAAGGAGAATGGGTTAGACTTATTGGGTTTGGAATGAAAATAATAATACTATCCATTAATAATAATTTAAAATAATTAAATATAAGCAATAAGAGTTTACAAGTCATACATAATACTAAGACTAATAATGATAATAAATCAAGTTAGCAAATAATACTAAAATAACTAGTAAAATAAAATAAATACTTGTAGAAAAATAAAAATACAGTATTATTAGATTAGGGATATTACATTCTACCCACCTTAATAAAAATTTCGTCCTCGAAATTCAAATAAGGTAGGGAATGGTAAAAGAATCAAAGACCAAGAGGGAACACAATAAGAATCCATGTCGCCTCGTTGGGACACCACGATTTCGCTGCGCGCTCTGATCTCTGCTACCAGCTTCAATACGGAGAGACCAATCTCAAGAGATAGAATTGGGAGAAATGAATAGGAAAGAAGAATGAAATCAAGATGGACATCCAAATCACTCTAATTGAAGTGTTGGAATCATGAATATCAACAGATCAAGAACGGAATTTCAAAAGAGAGGACGATCAATTTCCAAATAGAGTCAATATTATCATATGAATAGTATATGTATATTGCAGTGTCAACATAACTGTCTCAGGTTACAGACAGGAACTAGGTTCTCTTTTATGTCGAACCTAGGCTCTGATACCACTCTGTAACGCCCCGATCCTAAAGATACGGAGTCGTTATGGCGACGTATATACGCGAGGATAATACCCCACGTATATACGCTAAGCCTCAATTGTAACCTGAACAAGTTATAAATCGGAACCATGAAAATCACTGCAATATGACATATAAAAGCTACACATGATAGCAATATGAATGACAGGAAGAAAATGGCAGTTGAATGCAATACAGATAGAGTCATGGAGTAACAGGAATAAAGGAGAAATGAGGGTACCAGAATGAAGAGAGGGAGACAGTATCCAACTCCTCGCAATGTGTACTAACTCATCGAACACCTGCACAATGAGACAATCGTCCAATAGCTGGACGTGCAAATCCAGGGTCGTCAGAACGCGACCATAATGAGTGTGTGTGTAAAGGGGAAAGAACTCGTGCAGAAGAAACAATGTGCATAAATAGTAGTAAGAGCAACAGTAAATAGAAAAGGCTAAATAACAAGATAAATAGCTGAACAGTAATACACATGATAATAACATGAATAAAGGTAGAATATAACTGGCACAACTGTAAATATGCAATCAATGTCAAGGCGTGTAATCTATCACATGTCACTAGGTTGTATCTAAATCTGGTCATGGTTACAATCATGTGGTCCTGGTTACAATCATGTATACAGTCATGTGTCATAAGGCAGGGTAACCATTCAGGGTATAACACAATGTGTTCATTCAATTCATTCAATAACAATCAGTAATGTTCTACGTTATCTTTATCACTTTCCCACCGGCGTCCCACAACATCCGACAGTTCACCCTGGAGCCCGCACATCCAGTAGAACTCATCCGAACTCCGATATGCGGGTATCATTGTTCGAATAGGGAAAGAGAACCAAATAACATGCATCCTAGGGGTTATCATCATACAAGTGCGTGTGGATGCTAATAGGCACTGAGAATGCAATATCACGCTAACACCAGGCGTCACGTACAATAGATAGCCCTACAGATTCAAGAGGTGGCCCCCACAGATTCAAGAGGTGGCCCCCACCATGTGTATGGTGTGGCACTTTGCTCCGTGTGGCACTTTGCTCTGAGGGAAACAGGATTCTAGAGGTGGCCCCCGTGGATTCAAGAGGTGGCCCCCACCATGTGTATGGTGTGGCACTTTGCTCCACGTGGCACTTAGTTCCTTTCAAGATCCGCCGGACGCTAGCACGATTGTGGGATACATCCTCGTCAATCCCGACACCAGGCGGCAAACCGCCGGACGCCGGTTTGACTGTGCTATTAACAGGTCAACAGTGCATGGGATATGGGTACAGAGGGGTACAGGAGTATTAGATGTCAAGTAACAGTGATACAGTCATATGTCAAGGTCCAGTAAAAGGTGTCTAGTGCACAGTCAGTGAGGTAATGCCATTAGTGACAATCAATATCTTATGCCATTCCAATTACTGGGATGCTACGGGACGGTAACAATATCAGTACAGTAACAGTCAATCAGTAATCGTATGCACGGTGAACAATATCAGTAACAGTAACAATAACAGTAACAGTAACAGTAACCGTGTATACGATGAACAATAGAACTGTACCGTGGTTACGGTCAAATAATCATTTCCCAGTAACTTCAATAACATGGATTAATACAACAACAATAGAACTCGATAATACTCAATAGCCGTCTCATCTAGAACCGGTCATATCTCATATGCCTGCATGTAACAATAGTCGGTTTACATCTCTACCAATCCATATAAGCTCTGAAATACAAAATCACTGATGTTGACTAGATTACCATCATCATAACTCAATCTCTATCAATAAGTGTAATCAATCACTATGCATGTCCTTGAGATCAACAAGTCAAACATATACCACAATCATATTAAATAGGAACATCCTCAACCCATGTGATCTAGAATATCTACTCAACTACTTCAGTCATATCTGATATGTCCTCAAATACTCACAAATAAAGTCTTGCCTAATTACTGATTATCATTCAATGTAAAATAACATGAATCCCAGATCAATCCAAATTCTAACTAAGTCTACATACTGATCCAAGTATCAGTTATCCAATCTCTAACATCATTGTAAGCCCATATCCACATCCGAATGAATCATCATCAAATCATCACCAATAAATAAGTATCAAGTCTGGAAAGTACTCTAATTGAATATATCATCTCATCTTAATGCATATCAGGTTTAACCATAAAGAATGTAAATCTAAAATCATCTATAACACAAGCTCAGTCCGACTCTGAAATGAGTTCATGTATCAATCCAATCGTCATAATCTTTTAGTAAGGTAAGGTCACATCCAATGTATCCTCGATCAACTACAATATAGAATAGTTACTACTGATACTTAACATCAACGACATATCATCTGATAGTTCTCATATACCCAACTATAGATCCAAATCATCACCACTAATTCATAATCCCAATAGTTCTATAATCATCTAGTTCCATTACAAGTCTAGAAATCTGATATAATAATTGTTGTTCCATCATATCACAATATCCAGTGCTAATTTTCTCACCCTAACATACAACTCTAATTTATAAGTATTCACAATTCCTCAAGGGTTCACATTTCTATTAAGATCAAACATGATATCCCAATATTCGGTATCACCACATATACGTGCATCTAAGCTCTATTAGATCAAGTCATTACCACTAATATCCATCTCAATCACCCTCATGCTACATCTTGTTATATCTACAACAATACTCTAGATATACATAGGACAAACATGGGGGTTCTAACATGTATCAAGAATCATGCATATCATATTCCTATACATCCAACATGTAAAATAAACGGGAGATGACCGTCCACCTTCATGCTCGGTGATCTCTACACAATAAAACATGTATATGCCTCCTCTCTCTCACACAACAAAGTATACAAGTTCTACATTCACTCTACATACACATTAAAATACATCTATAAACCAATGCATATAATAATGAGAGAGAAAATAGAAAGAGGGAGAGAAACACTCACCTGAACTCGATCGCAAATCCAAAGCACTGAAATCATAAGGCTCCAGTAAATCTACATAAATTATTTCAATAGAGATTGTTAGATTTTTAAAAAGATATTTTACTTGGGAGTTATAAGGGATTTAATCTTGATTAATTAGTTTAGGGGTTAGAAATATGATTCTTTAGGTTTAGTGAATTAATATGTTTAATTTAAACCAATTTCTGATTTTTGTTAGATTTTTAATAGGCTTTAAATCATTAAAATATTTAACGGGTTTGAATCTAACATTACGGAAAATGGTTTAATGAGGGTGATTTAATTTAATTTTTGTGTTGGTATTTATCTAAAACTTTTATCTTAGAAAGTAGAAGTGTTGTAAAATATAATTTATATTTTTCTCTATTTTATTTTGATATTTTTAAATCAATTAATTAAATATACAAATTCTTTCTCTTTCTTTCTTCTTTTCTTTTCCTTTTATTTTGCCCTCAGGCCAGACCCTCAGGCCCAGGCCCAGTTCAGATTTTTCTTTTTTTTTTTTAATTGGGAGGTGCTGCACAGGGGCTGTCCCTGTGCAGCCCAGCCCGCTCCCACGCAGGCCAGCCCGGGCAGCCAGAGCCAGACCAGGCCCGGGCGGCCTGGCCAGACCAGGCCCTGCACAGACCCAAGTGGGTCTGTGCAGCGCACAAGCTGCTCTCGGCCTTGGCCGAGAGCAGCGGCAAGGTTTTTTTTTTTTTTAATTAAATTTCCTTTAAATCCTTTATAAAAACTTTAAAAGTATGAAAATATAAATTATTTGATCTTCATCAAATTTTTAGTGGGATTTTAGATTGGATTTTAATATTGAGTTTTGATGTATAAACATATTCATGGAGATTATAATGAGACATGATTTTAATAAACAATTTATATCAAATAAATTTTGATAAAATAAATTTTGATAAAATAAATTACTTACTTGATCTTTGATCCCCTATCATGCTCCTCAATTTGCACTTCAAGATCTGGATCCTTTTGTTCATGAGGAGAAAGAAGGATGAAGGTGGAAAGAGTTGGATAAGGTTTCTCTTGAGGTAGAAGAGGAAGAAATGTTTAGGTTCTTTGAACCTGGACTCTAATTAGGCTAGATTGCTTAATTTAGTAAGATAGGATTAGGATGGAAATTTGGATTGGAATTAAATATTTAGATTAGATTCTAGATTTGGATTTGGATTAGGATTAGAATTGAGTTTTGGGTTAATGGGTAAGAATCTCATGTTAATGGGTTTTGGGCTTTAATTAAAAGAAATAAATAATATGAAGAATGAGAAAAATAGATAGTGGGCTTATGGCTTAGACAAAAATAGAGAAAGGGGAAAAAAGAATGAAAATAAGAAGTGGGCTTAGCTCAGGTGGGCTTAGCATGAAAGGAAAATAAAATGAAATGAAAAGGAGAATGGGTTAGACTTATTGGGTTTGGAATGAAAATAATAATACTATCCATTAATAATAATTTAAAATAATTAAATATTAGCAATAAGAGTTTACAAGTCATACATAATACTAAGACTAATAATGATAATAAATCAAGTTAGCAAATAATACTAAAATAACTAGTAAAATAAAATAAATACTTGTAGAAAAATAAAAATACAGTATTATTAGATTAGGGATATTACAAATAGAAAGTGGAGAAATCAGAAAACAGCGAAAGAAAGTGACAAGGAAGTGAAAAGGATGATTTAGAAGAGGTATTGTGTTTGTGATTTAATTTACAGAAATAAAAGAAAAGAAATAAAAAACAATTGCTTACCTCCTTTTCGTCAAAAGCTTACCTCGAGTTTTCAGCAACGATTTTACTTGAAGTGGAGGCATTCAGCGCATAGCCCATAAGAGTCGAGTGTTTGGTCTCTTCCACATTACATCATCAAGATATGCAAGCATGAAATGATACGGAGAGACTCACAATTCCATCGTCATGAGCTATCGGTGGCACTCGCAAAGGCAAGGCTCTTTCGATGCTTTTAGACTCACTTGGAAGACGATTGTACGAAAAAGAAAGTAAAATAGAAAAGAAGAAGAAGAAGAAGACTAAATAGAAGTGCATACACAAAAAGAACATCGATTCGATTTCATTACAATCAAAGAAAAGAAGAGAACCTTACACCATTGTCACTATAGCTCAAGCATCATTCTTGTTCTTCGATGAAAGTCGATCTCCTCTGAATTACATAAATGAAAATTATAATTACATGAAAAGGAAAAACAAAAACCTAAACTAAGAAATGAAAAACTAGTCTAAAATCCTAACTCTGCATTCCCCTCCACTTTCAGCACAGAAAATGCCTTTTATAGGTCAAAACCTAACAACCAAGATCCCGGGGAGGTCGGGGAGTTCACGCTCCCCATAACTCCCCAAGATTGTCGCAGAATTGCGGCTTTTGCCGCAATTCTGCGGCCAGGGTGTGGCCAGATGGCCACACCCTGTTGGTGGGTCATCCCGGGAGTTTCTTCTGACTTTATCCTTTGTTGGTTTCTTCGTTTGAGCTCCGGATTCTGACGAAATGGCCTTGGATTCTTGGCTTTAACCGATCGATTCTGAGAGGATTCTTCTCAACTGGTTTCAACCTCTTGATTTTTCCCTGATTTTATGTGTGCGAATTAACTCTGATTTAATTCAGAATTCTGGTGGGCTTTTGGGCTCATTTCTCTTCATCTCCTTAAGGATTGGGCCTGCAAATAAATCAAACAATTAATTAGGACTATGCAGGCTTTTATTAAAAATAAGTATGAAAATGTGACATTAAATATGCAACATTAGTGACCAATCACACCCCCATACCTATCTTTTGCTCGTCCTCGAGCAAAACAACTAAATTAAACTAGGATTATTAGACCACTTTCGCAGGTCGCGCGATTGCACTGAGCATGTGCAACAAGCCGTTAAACCTCTAGGTTTCCCCTAGAGGACGAGTTTTGTCTCGTGAGAGTTTTCAGCGGATTACACCCACAAAATCCAAAAAGAAAGAGAAAAAAAGAGTTAGTATTTTCGAAAAGCATTTTGAAAGAGAAAAATATTTGAAATATGATTGTAAGATCTAAGCAATCTATAAGTTATAGGAAAACCGAATTTTTCATTCCTAAACTTAGTCTCTATTCAAAATTTGTTATCAATCAAAGTAAGGAGTCAAATTGTACTTCTCATCTAGTCTATTACTTTACCCTAAGTCATATGCACTTGTGACTGTGAAAATTTTGACTAAGGGTTCATTCTCTCTAACTCTTATGCCTTATTTATTTATATATATACTTTTTTTTTTATTCCTTAATTTCATTAGGCTTTCTAATCTGCCCATGTAACAAGCCTTTAATCGATGACTCCCAACCAGACGGTCTTAGGGCACCAGGTGAGAAACACACCCAAGGACTTAAGGACTCGAGTAAACAAGGCCACAAAACTAAGGATTTTATTAAATGAACCTCTTTTAGGCGTGAATGCTTATGCTTTATTAGGCACAAATACCCAGCTTAATCAGAGGATCTAATCATCTTTCGCATAAATACTAAGGCTTGCTTAGGCCAAAGCACCTAGCTAATCAATAATTAGATTTATTCATTTTTTTTTCTCAAACTTATCTAATTATCTTTCGCATAAATACTAAGGCTTGCTTAGGCCAAAGCACCTAGCTAATCAATAATTAGACTTATTCATTTTTTTTTATATATATATATTTTTTTTATAAGGCATAAGAATCTTTGTTTTTGAACCCTAAGTGTGTAAGTGTATGAAGTATGCATATTTCATCAAGGTAAAGATCAAGACTAAATTACTTTGACAAATTATCTTCCTAACCCTAAAAATCAAACAAATTATCTTATTTGACCAAGTATAAGAAATCCTAATTTGGATTTTTCTATTCCTTAAAATTAACTTAATTTCTTACAAAAATAAGTCAAAATTTGTTTCTATTTTTCAAAAAGTTTTTTAAAAGTAAAGAAAAATGTCAATTTTTTTTTAAGAAAAAGAAAAGTTATGTTAGACCCTCCCCCACACCTATCTCATGCATTGTCCTCAATGTATGAATTAATGCATAGATGCATGAAAAAGAAGAAAGGGTAGGAAAAGGTTACCTTAAGGTGGTGGTTCCGGTGGTGGTCTGATTGGTCCACGAAACATGGCCCAATCAACTTTTCTTGGGTCTCGAAGGAACCCACCAGCACTATCTTTAATATGACCCACTAAAAAGATAAATCCATTAAGGATTTTTATTAAATATTTGACCCCATCTAATTTCCATATTCCATAACTAATTTCGGAGTCAAATTTGTCAACCACCTCGTCCCAGAATGGAGTATGAAATGATAGAACGGTTGACTTGGACTCAGGAAGGACAGGAACTAATACCGACTCCGAAGGTGAGTTAAGTCAAGTAAAGGTTCAGGAGTCGAAATAGGTTCAGAAATTGGGTCCAAGTCAAGAAATTGAAACTCCAGTCCACATGTATTTTCCAACATGGAATGTGACATAATGTGGGTGATTCCAGTTCAGAAATGATAGGTGGAGGAATCAAAACTGACTCTAGAATATTATTCAAGTTTGGTAATAAAACAGGAGTCAATATTGATTCAGAAAGTTGAACTGGATCACATATGTGAGAATCTAGGTCACATATCTCATTGAGTTCAATATCAAAAAATGGAGAACTTGCCAATTTATCCATGGGATTTTCAAAATTGTAAAGTTGGTCAAGTTCAACATGATCCTCAAAGATGGGTGATTCAATTTCTTTATGAATTGGTACAGGATCCAATGTTGACTCCGGGAAAAGATCGAAGTCAGGTGAAGGTACCGGAGTCATAATCGAATCAGAAAATGGAATTGAATCACTAAGTTGGGGTTCAGGATCATAATCATTTTCAAGTTCTATTTCAGGGAAAGGAAAACTAGCCAAACTATCAATATCATGTGGAGTTTGGTAAGTTCACATGGTTGTTCTGAAATAGAATCTTGATTTCCAAAACAACATGACTCTTTGGCTCTAACAGAATGGTAAGTGACATCAGGACGGTGGGAACATAGAGATTCGACCATCATATCTATGTCACAATTTCTAGCATTTTGAGCATGAGTCATGGCTTCTAACATCTTTTCATAATTGATGGGTTCATTGTTTTGATGAAAAGATGAGGAGTTGTCTTGGAAGTGGTATTGAAATTGTGAGTCCATCAGATTTTGGGATTTGTGTTTGGACTCACGCATACTCCGTTCCAAATTGATGGTTTCCTATTTTGGACGGGTGGAACTGAGTATGAATCTTGAACATAATGTGGACTGGGTGGAGAAGGAGGGCAAGGTGGTTGGAAATTATGCTCGGGGGAGGTGAATCCCCACTGACTCGGTGAAGAGTTGAAATCATTATGGAAATTATAGTTATTAGATGGGGGTATGGGTCATATTGATTCGGATAAGACCAATCCGGCACACTAGGTTGGTCAAAGTTATGATATGCCGGGTTGGTAATATCCGAAAATGAAGTCGGTGTGTAATATGGATTATTATTGTAGTTGAAAAAATTATTATTATAGTCCATATCACACAATAGAATACAAACAAAGAAAACAAACAAATAAACAAACAAACAAACAAAAGAAAAAATTCTAGCCTAAGTTAGGGTAGACTTAGGACCTAAACGACTCCTAACTGGTTAGACTGTCCATGGGAGGTCTAATGTAGACTTTAACCACAAGCTAATCAGCCAGGTCAGGGCAAGGTTGGTGGGAGGTTTTCCGTCAAAGACGTTCCTTAATTAAATAACCACCAACCTTCAGGCTTTCGGCCCTCAATCCCTTTCCTAGACACTGATTTTGCAAGAGTTAGATTCCAACATTGTTCCCCCTTAGGATAATCTCCTAAATGAGTCCGAGATGTCCCTAAGGCCAACGTCTACTTTTTATTAAATTAAGCTTGGGTTAGTGAGTGCTTGGGAAAATGATTTGCGGGCTAAGGAAAGGGTGATAAAATCTCCACCTTATCTTATTTACGGGTATGCCCTTAAAATTGAATTGTGCAAGTGTACAAGAAATATAACTAGGATACACTCAAAGCATGAAAATCAAGCAAGAGATGATTCCTAGTCTACATGCAATGCTTACGTACCTTGCATCCAGCACTCTTCAACAGTAAAAGTAAATGAATTGAAAAGACACTGTGCCTAGAAATGCAAATGTCTAATCAACTTTTAACGATTACAACCAATTTTTTACTGTTGACTTTATTAAGCAGGTATAGGGTGAATAATACAGGAAATTAAGTAATGCAGCAGAAGTATTTTGCAGAATCAGAGACCCTGCTGAAAAATGATCAGTAGTGCACTCCTTATTGCCACAAATTTGCGGCAAAAGCTAGGATTTTGCGGCAATTTGGAGGGATCCTGGTCTCTGCTTTCAAGAGCAGAGGCCCAGGTCCACTTATATGTCACTGCAATGTAAAGTTCCTGTTTTCTTCAACCTGTAACCTGCAACAGAGAAGAAGATTCGTTTAGTTCTTAAAAATTTGCAATAAAAATTCAGATTTCAATAAAAACCGTTTTTACCCTCCCCGGCAACGGCGCCAAAATTTGATTGATGCAAACCTGCACAAAAATACGAGATTATAGAACTTAAAAAGAGAAAGTGCAAGTGCTCAATACTTCCGCTATAGCAAGTGGCTATGCGGGTCGTGATCCACAAGGAGGTTTGCGATGGAGCGTTTATAGTTTTATTGAAATCGTTATCAAAACAAGCGAAAGTTCTTCTCTGTTTTATGTTATGAAAATGAAAAATAGTTATAAGTTAATGTTAAGAAGAAAGTGGTAGAATAGAAAGTGGAGAAATCAGAAACGGCGAAAGAAAGTGACAAGGAAGTGAAAAGGATGATTTAGAAGAGGTATTGTGTTTGTGATTTAATTTACAGAAATAAAAAAAAAAAATAAAAACATTGCTTACCTCCTTTTCGTCAAAAGCTTACCTCGAGTTTTCAGCAACGATTTTACCTTGAAGTGGAGGCATTCAGCGCATAGCCCATAAGAGTCGAGTGTTTGGTCTCTTCCACATTACATCATCAAGATACGCAAGCATGAAATGATACGGAGAGACTCACAATTCCATCATCATGAGCTATCGGTGGCACTCGCAAAGGCAAGGCTCTTTCGATGCTTTTAGACTCACTTGGAAGACGATTGTACGAAAAAGAAAAGTAAAATAGAAAAGAAGAAGAAGACGAAGAAGACTAATAGAAGTGCTACACAAAAAGAACATCGATTCGATTTCATTACAATCAAAGAAAAGAAGAGAACCTTACACCATTGTCACTATAGCTCAAGCATCATTCTTGTTCTTCGATGAAAGTCGATCTCCTCCTGAATTACATAATGAAAATTACAATTACATGAAAAAGGAAAAACAAAAACCTAAACTAAGAAATGAAAACTAGTCTAAAATCCTAACTCTGCATTCCCCTCCCTTTCAGCACAGAAAATGCCTTTTTATAGGCCAAAACCTAACAACCAAGATCCCGGGGAGGTCGGGGAGTTCACGCTCCCCGTAACTCCCCAAGATTGCCGCAGAATTGCGGCTTTTGCCGCAATTCTGCGGCCAGGGTGTGGCCAGATGGCCACACCCTGTTGGTGGGTCATCCCGGGAGTTTTTCTCTGACTTTATCTTTTGTTGGTTTTTTCTTCGTTTGAGCTCCGGATTCTGACGAAATGGCCTTGGATTCTTGGCTTTAACCGATCGATTCTGAGAGGATTCTTCTCAACTGGTTTCAACCTCTTGATTTTTCCCTGATTTTATGTGTGCGAATTAACTCTGATTTAATTCAGAATTCTGGTGGGCTTTTGGGCTCATTTCTCTTCATCTCCTTAAGGATTGGGCCTGCAAATAAATCAAACAATTAATAGGACTATGCAGGCTTTTATTAAAAATAAGTATGAAAATGTGACATTAAATATGCAACATTAGTGACCAATCAGCTAGCTCCAATCTTGACATTTTATCCTTTGTTGAGCTATGCACCTACTAAAATCTTGATAATGAATCTGTCACTAATTAAACACAAGATCATTAGTAAAATAACTTCATGAGTTGATCATCTCAAACTAGGGTGATGGGCCTTTGGGCCAACAATCTCCCCCTTTTTGATGATGACAAACTCATGGAGTTATATATGCATGGATTAAAGTAAAGCTTCAAAGAAGCTCCCCCCTTAACTCATGCATAGACATAAATAATAATATGACAATGAAGCTCATAAATATGTATGCAAATGTAGGGAGATAAAACAAAATAAATCTTTTTCTCCTATTTGCAAAACAAAATATATATGCATAACAACAAGGAAGACAAATACTTCTCCCCCTTAAGCAATGAAACATGAAACATGCATATAACTCAAATACTTCTCCCCCTTTTTGTCACTCATCAACAGGGGTCAAGTAAATCAAATCAAACAAATTTTTCTCCCCCTTTTTGTCAAAATAAAAGATCAGAAGGGATAATACAAATCAACAAAATGTTTTTTTAATTAATTTTTCTCTAAACAAAATTTTTAAAGGTATCAGAGCTTTTGTAAAAAACAAACAAATTTTAAGATACCAAATTGAAAGTAGTCATTATTTATAAACATATTGATATCAATAGAATTTTAACATATGAAGTTGAAGCATTTTGATATCAATGGTAAACATAATGATCCAAAAATTTTTATTTTTTTCAAAACTTTGTGCTTTTAAAATTGTGAGCCAATTGAAAGTTAAGCACATGAAAATCATATATATGTATGAGAAATGAGTATACCAAGTGAAAATGATACATACATATATAAGAAACAAATATGAGTATATATAAATAAGTTCATATTGATACCAATTGAAACGATTCAATGATACCATTGACATAGCAATAGATCAAGTGTATATCTCATAACCTACCACCCTTCATATGCTCAAGATAGAAGATTTTCAATGAAGCATACAAGGCATAATCGCCCTCCATCCTCCCATAGATGGTAGGGTTTTTCAAAATAGGTTTGAAAATATTTTAGCATTGAAAATCACTACCAAATGAGGAACAATAACTAGTTAAAATAATTTTTGAAAAAAAAACTAGTTAAAGATCCTTCAAAAACATGAAATCAAATATTTTTCATGATCAAGACTAAATACACAAAGTTTTACACTCAAGATCAATTAAGCTCATAAAAGTGTTCATGAATTAAGTCATGACAAATAAATAAAGTCTGAGTGTTTCAAAAGTCATGTAAGTAGCATTATCATGAAAATGGTCATTGAAGCTCAATAAAAGATCACAAGTCACATTTTTAACAAAAACACCGAAAAATTATTTTTCATCAAACACTAATCTTCATGGTATATGTATGATTTATCCATCCTAACAATATACATACTTATCCCAAACATAAAGAGTCTATTAAATGTATTTGCATGAAGGCAAGAGACTCACGGGTATACATGTATATTTGTTAGATTTGAATACAAATACATATACATGAAGTACAAACATGAAATGGTAAAACAAGTGTAAATGAAAGAATCATCAAAACTAGGCTATACATATGCATATAGTGTTACAAATGAGCATGAAGTGCAAACATATATGAATCAATTTGTTCTCACTATTTGTACATGTATAAATTCAAGTTTTGACAAATACTACATCTAAACAAGTACACACCACATGAAGCACAATAAATCATAAAACATGACATGCTATATGATATATGAAATTAAAAGCATGTACAAAAAGTAGGAGTTTAGAGATTGTTACCAACTCCAAAGCTCCAAGCATGGTGGTCTTTCCCACCAAAACCTCCTTGATAGTGGTGCATCAAAAATATGTCCATCTAGTCCACGTGCAACCACCACCAAGGCACCAAATCTCTCATGTCTTGAGAGATCCCTCACCTACATCAAAACATGGGGTGGGAGTTTTGGTACCCATTTTTTCTTGGGTCCTTGGGGGTTAGTCTTGTTGTAAGGCACCCAAACATTTTATTTGCAAAATTTGAAACATGCAACTTATCAAAACAAAATTTTGCTAGATGGCCTTTGCGGCCACAATGTGTACATACGTACACCTTAGTATGCTTATGTGTAGGAGTGTGATCATGTTGTGCAACATAAGCAAATGCATGATTATGATGTGCATGAATGTGTGGACTTTGTTTCTTTGAAAACATTGACTCCAACCTAGAATGATTAAAAGCACAAGAGTTCAAAGTTGAACTCAAACTATCAATTTTATTTTTCAAAACTTTTATCTCATTTGAGGTGGCATGTAAAGCATGGTGAGATATAGAATCATTTTTCTTCTTTTTAGAAATATTTTCTTGTTTCTTTTTTAAAAAATTTCTTTTTAAAATATTATTTTCTTGAAAAACAACTTCTTTTGTTTTTCTACCAAAGCAATTTTATCTTTCAAAATAGCGTTCCCTTCACACAAATCATTTAATTTAGACATAAGGGAAACATTTTCATTTTTCAAATCTTTATTTTCTTTTTCTAAACATGCAATGTTATTCCTAAATGAATCATGTTCTTTATGCATGCAAGCAATATTCTTTTTCAAATTTTTATTTTCTTTCTTAATCATGTCATACTTTTCAAGCAATAGATGACAAAAAGTAGATAGCTCATCATATGACATGTCTACATCCTCATCCTCGGATTCGGTAGTTACCTCAAGGGGGTTATCCCCTTGGACCATGAGCACACATTGGAGATGTCGCTTCCAACGTCTGAATCGCTCCCGCATAATATTGTTCTTTTTCGCCAAGAGAGAGGAGGGTGTTCCACACTACAAAAGTCAAATCAATGTTAGAAACTCTAGATAAATAGACATCACCTAGGGTTGACTTTAAAGCATGAAGGGCATTTGCATTAGCCTCAAAATTCTTACCATCTAAACAATATGCATTATTAGTAGTGGCAAGATAAACATGAATGCCTAGGGCTTTGAGGTACAAGACATTTTCACCTTCCATATATGGATGTTAACAATGTCAAACATTGGTGGTGACATGAAGTCCATGGTGTGTGTACAAATATTGTGATTAGCCTAAAATGAGGATCTTTAACTCTAGGTTGTTAGACCAAAATCAGAGTACCAAGCTCTGATACCAATTGAAGGGTTCACACCTAGAGGGGGGGTGAATAGGTGATGGCTAACCTAATGGTCACTTAATGCCTAATAATGCGGAAGCTAAAACAATTATGACCTAATTAAATCTTTTACACTAAACACCATGTATAACCAAAGAGTGTTGCCGAATTTCCCGTGAAGGGCTCTGGACAAACTCCTCTAGATTCCCCTTGAATGGGTTGAGGTGCCGCGTTGGCTCTCTTGGTTGAATACAAGTGTTAGTCAACAAACCCAAGCAAGTATACAATATGAGCACAATGAATATATCAAGCATATAAAGATAGACAATAGAGCATGCAAGATATAAAAGAGACAAGAGAGAGAGTGTGAGCAATCGCAAACACAAGGGTATGTTTCGAGGTTCGGGCACACTTGCTCTACATCCCCGCCTTCGACACACGAAGGATTCCACTATGCAAGATCCCAATGGATCTCTCCTCGGTGCCGCAACACCTACAATCCCTCGGACTCCCTAGTCCCGTACACACCGCAAGCTCACTAGCTCGCCGAAGCCGCACCTCAAACAAAGAGTTCGCACCCGAACCTTAAACAACCACGAGCACACTTGCCCGTCTCCTCAAAGTACAAGAAAAGAAATCTTGGTGATCTAAACACTTTGATCACCAATAAAGCTCTCACTACAATACTCCTATAAGATGAATAGCTCAATGGATGCTTAAGTGTTTGTGTGAGAAAACAAGGAAAGAGATGGTGGAGGAAAACTCAAGAAATTCTCTTTTACACTCTTGATAAAACTTTCCTTTTGATTGGAAATTTTGCTCTCTATTTTGTGGAGAAAAACTTCTGAAAAGAGTGAAAAAAAACTGGCTCTAAAAACTTCTCCAAATCTTGGTCAAAACAGTCCACAAACCTCCAAATATATAGGCTGTCAAAAACTAGCCGTTGGGGTTCTGACAGGCCTGTCGGTCGACCGCCAACGGTCAAAATCCGACCGTTGGAGCCTCCGGTCGACCGGCCCGATCGACCCAGAACAACAGAGAGCACTGCTCTCAGTTCCGGTCGACCGGCCCGGTCGACCGCCCACAGAACTGCCAGACGTGCACGGTTCTGTGCACGTCGGTCGACCGGCCCGGTCGACCGCCCTCTGTGCAATGGGTTAACTTGGAGCACAGTTTTGAGGTCTAAAAAGTTCGAATTTGGGAATAAGTATATAAGATGAAGTTTTAGATATTGAAGTCTTCTTTCTAATGCAAATTAAATCAAATCAATATCAATTCAAAATTGAAAGTTATCAATAAAATACTAAAAGGTATCAAATCAGAAACTGTAAACTATTTTTAGAACAAGAACAGACTTCAACCCAATATTTGACATTCTTAACATTTAAATCAGAAAATGATTTTG
Organism: Agave tequilana; assembly: GCA_038442645.1. Taxonomy (NCBI): domain Eukaryota; kingdom Viridiplantae; phylum Streptophyta; class Magnoliopsida; order Asparagales; family Asparagaceae; genus Agave; species Agave tequilana. Next base: position 132,763 of record JAVJIF010014081.1, read on the forward strand.
AATATTAAATGTAGCTCTGAAAGTCATCTTTAAAATTCAATTTAAATCATGTTAATTGAATATAAGAATCAAAAGTTATGACTAGAAAACTAAAAGAATGTCGAGCAGATCAGCAGAACGGTCGAGAGTTCTAAAATGGTTTTGGTTAAAAACACATGTATATTTGAAACACCAAAAACCAAAACGATATTTTTTTTAGAACTAAAAATTTTTATGAAAACACATATAAATCAAGAGTGTGTGTGTGATATGAACTTGAGCAATCCACCAACTATCTATCCTTTATATTTTATCTAAAACCAAAAACAAAATCTTATACCTAGACACAAGTCTTCATCTTCTTGAAGTCTTCACTTGAAGGCTTCTCATCTTCTTGACTTGGTCCAAGCTTGATACAAAAGCTCCTTAGATCACACCGTGATAGCTCCAAATCTTGACATTTTATCCTTTGTTGAGCTATGCACCTACTAAGATCTTGATAATGAATCTGTCACTAATTAAACAAAAGATCATTAGTAAACATAACTTCATGAGTTGATCATCATCAAAACTAGGGTGATGGGCCTTTGGGCCAACAGACTAATCCTGTGTCCTGAATCTGACCCAACTCTCTGTTTGATTATTAGTCGACCGACAGTCAATATAGTCGACTAATAGACTTTTATAGTCGACTAATCCAAGTCCCCTAGTCGACTAATCCTTGGTCCAAGTCGACTAGTTGTTAGTTGCAGTCGACTTGAAGTAGTTATTCTGAAACTGTTCTTCCAACGGCCACTGACCTAGTCGACTTATAGCCAAACCTAGTCGACTAATAGAAAGAATTTTGCCTAGGTTAGTGGACTAACTCAAAAAGAAAGTCGACTAATAGGCAGTTCTGACTGTTGGACAGTTTCTGACTGTTGGTCTTTTGTGCAACATTTTCTAACGTTCATATCATCAGAAATTGCACCAATAACTCCCTAACTAACCCTAGTCTTCAGCTATAAATAGGGAAGTTATACCAAAGGCCAATTACCAAGAGATTTTATCAGTTTTCCAAAGCCAAAAATCTGCAAACCTGAAAATTATTTTTTCCCACTTCAGTTCTTCACCAAAAGACATTTCCATTGTGAAGATTCTCTGAAGTTCTTGTTTCCTATACTGAACCTTGTCCACATACACATTCAGTACCAAGGCTATAGGAAAAGTATTGTAATTCTCAAAGCAATCATTGTACACAAGGGCTTCTTGTTTGTAGAGGCAGTTGTACAGGTGAAGGTATTCTCTTGGTGGAAGAGAAGGTGTTCTCTTGGTGGAAGAGAAGGTGTACACATTTGGCGAAGGGGATTTGTCAAGTGGTGTGCATGGTGTATTGATTTTGGGCTGCAAATCAAGGTTAAGGAAAATCTCAAGCGGGTGGCTTGGGGACTGGATGTAGGTCACAAGGACCGAACCAGGATAAATCTCTCTTGTTTGCGTTTGTGCATTTTCTGAGATTTGATTTCCTTTATTGCAAGTTACTTCTTTGATTAACGATTAATCTTTCTTGTTTTAGTGTTATGTTGACTTTTGTATTTTAGATCATTGTTGCCAATAGAGATAGTTCCGCATTTTCAATATCTTGGGGACCAACAATTGGTATCAGAGCCCTGCATACCTCGTCAACAACAAGGATGGCAACGGAGTTCTCATCATCCCAATTCAAAGAAGGACATTCTACATAACGTCCACCGCTATTTGACGGAACCAACTACAACTATTGGAAGTGTAGAATGAAGATATACTTGCAGTCACTCAACTACGACCTTTGGAACATTGTAGAAGCATCGTACACCAAGCCCACAACCAACTACAACGCTTGGAGTGAAGATCAAAAGAAGAACGCGAACCTTGACGCCAAAGCGATGAATGCTCTATTCTGTGCCCTAACCAAAGAAGAGTTCACCGTGTTTCAACAGCAACTTCTGCACATCAAATATGGCATACTCTTCAGGTAACACACGAAGGCACTAATAAAGTTAAGGAATCTAAAATATCTGTTCTTATCCACAGGTTTGAGTTATTCAAAATTGAGGAGAATGAAACCATATCCGAGATGGTTACAAGATTCACCGACATCACCAATACATTAGCATCCCTTGGAAAGGACTACACCCAAGTTGAAAGAGTTCGAAAGATCCTTCGTGCACTCACACCAGAATGGGAGAAGAAGACAACCGCCATTGAAGAGGCGAATGATCTCTCAACTATGACATTAGAAAACCTAATCGGTAATCTAATGACATATGAAGTGCAGTTAGAAGAAAGGAAGAAGGACGAACGACAACATCGTTAAAGCAGAAAGAACTCGCCTTCCATGCATCTTCCGACACGGAGAATGATGACGAAGAGGAGATGGCAATGCTCTCAAAGAAATTCAGGAAATTTCTAAAGCAAGGTAAATTCAAATGCTTTAATTGTGATAAACCAGTCATATGAAGATGGATTGTCCTTTGCTTAAGAAGAAACATAAGTACAAGAGTAAGAAGTTCAGAAAGAAGAAGAACTACGAAGCATCATCAGAATACAGTGTTCATCTTCATCTGATGAAGAAGAATCCACTGAACGTGTCAACCTATGTTACATGGCACTTGAAGATGATGAGGTATCATATTCTGAACTCTCTGATGCTTTCCATGAATTATTTCTTGATCTGAAAAATGAAAAACTGAAAAACAAAGTTTTGTCAAAAGAAAATGAGAAACTTTTAAAGGAAAATTCATGTTATGCATTACAATGTTCATCTATAAATTCTCAACAACAAGATGAGTTTGAAAAAGTCATATCATCTTTGAAAATTGAAAATGAGAATTTATAAAAGAGACAATTTTTTGAAAAAGGAAACTAAGTCTTTGAATGAAAGGATTTCTATATTGGATAAAGACATGTTAGTTTTCAAAAATAATATGAAGATCTTTTGTAAAATGTGACTAAGTTTAATAAAGGAAAAGAAGTTTTGAATGCTTTATTATCTTTTCAGAAATTGTCACATGATAATCATGGTATTGGATTTATTGCAAAAATCTTCATGTTATAGTATCCATATAGTTCTTTTGTAAAAAGAAAGCCTAAGAAAGTAAGTTTATATGGATTCCTAAAATTTAAGTTTTCATGATAAAAATACATATATTGCTTCATACATTCATGATATATGTGATTCTTGCAACTATGTGTATATTAACAGGTGGAAACCAAATTCTAAATGGATTTGGAGTCCTAAAGGTTAGATATGATCTTTTATGTTTGGTACCATCTAACGTTTATCTTGCAGGTACCATATAAAAATTGATAAAGAACAATTATATATATATGTACTAATATATTTGTTGCAGGGGGAGAACAAAGTATTTCTCTATTTGTTATACCCATTTCTGCAGGGGGAGAAAATATAACATGTCTTCTGCAGGGGGAGGACTTGTGCACACAAAGCGTCATCATCAAAAAGGGGGAGAATGTTGGAACATATTTTGATGAAGACGTTTGTGAAGATCAAATTCATTTGAGCTCTAACACATGACGAATCAAGAGTCCTACATGATCAAGATGTGCCAAGGAGAGTTGATAGAGTGTGGTTTGTAAAGTTAAAATAGTATGTAAAAGCCTTGACACAAACACACACTTCATTGGTCCATTAGTCGACTTGATGTCCATTATAAGTCGACTAACCAATGTGTAGTCGACTAACCCAGTTACCCAAGTCGACTAATCCTGTGTCCTGAATCTGACCCAACTCTCTGTTTGATTATTAGTCGACCGACAGTCAATATAGTCGACTAATAGACTTTTATAGTCGACTAATCCAAGTCCCCTAGTCGACTAATCCTTGGTCCAAGTCGACTAGTTGTTAGTTGCAGTCGACTTGAAGTAGTTATTCTGAAACTGTTCTTCCAACGGCCACTGACCTAGTCGACTTATAGCAAAACCTAGTCGACTAATAGAAGGAATTTTGCCTAGGTTAGTCGACTAACTCAGAAAGCAAGTCGACTAATTGGCAGTTCTGACTGTTGGACAGTTTCTGACTGTTGGTCTTTTGTGCAACATTTTCCAACGTTCATATCATCTGAAATTGCACCAATAACTCCCTAACTAACCCTAGTCTTCAGCTATAAATAGGGAAGTTATACCAAAGGCCAATTACCAGAGATTTTATCAGTTTTCCAAGCCAAAAATCTGCAAACCTGAAAACTGTTTTTCCCACTTCAGTTCTTCACCAAAAGACATTTCCATTGTGAAGATTCTTTGAAGTTCTTGTTTCCTATACTGAACCTTGTCCACATACACATTCAGTACCAAGGCTATAAGAAAAGTATTGTAATTCTCAAAGCAAATCATTGTACACAAGAGGCTTCTTGGTTGTAGAGGCAGTTGTACAAGGTGAAGGTATTCTCTTGGTGGAAGAGAAGGTGTTCTCTTGGTGGAAGAGAAGGTGTACACATTTGGCGAAGGGGATTTGTCAAATGGTGTGCATGGTGTATTGATTTTGGGTTGCAAAATCAAGGTTAAAGGAAAATCTCAAGCGGGTGGCTTGGGGACTGGATATAGGTCACAAGGACCGAACCAGGATAAATCTCTCTTGTTTGTGTTTGTGCATTTTCTGAGATTTGATTTCCTTTATTGCAAGTTACTTCTTTGATTAACGTTAATCTTTCTTGTTTTAGTGTTATGTTGACTTGTGTATTTTAGATCATTGTTGCCAACAGAGATAGTTCCGCATTTATCAATATCTCGGGGACCAACATTTAAATATCATGTTTTTTGTATTTACATGTGTTTTGAAAAAATCGGATTTCCATTTCAAAAAATTCTATTTTTGGAAAATACATTTTTTGGTTTAAGGGAAATTTTCTATCACACAAAAATGGTTCAAAAGTTTGAAATATGTGTTGAATTTTTGTCAAACAAGCTTGTATTTCAAAGATATAATATGAACTGATTTTTATGAAATTTATGTGATTTTATGTGATTTTATAAAAGATAAACCTAAGTTTTTAAGTCCCATATTTGTCTGGCTGGCTGGCTGCAGTCGACCGTAGCAGTGAGCGGTTGACCGGGCCGGTCGATCGACATGCACAGAGCGTGCACGCAGCCTAGCTGGGGAGGCCGGTCGACAGGGTCGGTCAACTGCCAGAGAGCTCTGCTCTTTGGAAAAGCCTCCGGTCGACTGGGCGATCGACCGGACAGAGAGTCTGTTCTCTGTTTCCAGCCTCGTCGACCGGGCGGTCGACCGACCAGAGAGTCGTTGCTCTCTGGTTCTGGGCACGGTCGACCGGGCAGTCGACAGCTGCTCAACGGTTAAATTTTTGACCGTTGGCTGGTTGACCGGCCGGACGACCGGAAGGCAAACTGGCCCTTTTCAGCTGCCAACGGGCAGATTTCCAAATGGGCTATATATACCCATTTGAGTTGGTTTTTCAACAAGAATTTTTAAGAGCAAAATTTTCATCTTCTCAAGTGTTTTAATACAAAGAGTTTTTAAGCTTAAAGATTTGATCTTTATTTGTTTTAAAAGGGTTGGAAAATTTAAAGAAAAAGAAAGTCTTTGGGATTGTTTTTGATCTTCACTTTATATTCATTGTAGAGGTTTTCCCAAGAGTTTTTCTTTGAGTTTTTGATTTCCAAACCTTTATTTCTCACACTTGAGCTTATCATTCTATCCCATCTATAGGATCTTTGTTTTAGTGAGAAAATTGGTTTTGGGTTGAAAGAGACCACCAAGTTGTATAGCTTCCATCTTTGTGATATCCCTCTAGTGAGAGGTGATTGAGTTGTTATCCCTCAAGTGTGAGGTGATAGTGGAAGTGATATTTTGCTCCCTCTAGTGAGAGGTAGAGATTGTGTTGGAATCCCTTAAGTGTGAGGTGATTGTTGTTTTGTGGCTAAGTGCCTATCCCTCTAAGTGTAAAGGTGATTTGTTTGTGCCTTGCCTCTAAGTGTAGAGGTTGTATTTGTTAGAGAGAGGAGTTGTGTACTCTCGATTGTATTTGCCCCAAATCCTCAGTGGAGGTTTCCTGTGTAGAAAGTCCTGTGTGGACGAGTTAGTGGAACCTTCTGTGTGAAGGCGGGGACGTAGAGCTGTGTGCTCGAACCACGAAACATATCTTGGTGTTTGCGATTGATCCACTTTCTCTAACTCTCTCTTACATTTGTGCATTGCATCATATTGTCATATCATATACATGCTTGTCTTTGTTTGTGTGTGTCATACTTGTGTTTAACCAAGAGAGCTTTACATAGCACCTTAACTCTTATTTAGAGGAATTCAGAGGAGTTAGTTTAGAGCCCTTCACCGGGAATTCGGCTACACTCGTTGGTTACACTAAGTGTGTTGCATTAAGTTTTTAATTCCGCATTATTGATCTTTAGATTAGCCATACACCTATTCACCCCCCTCTAGGTGTATTTTTCATTGGGCTCCTGAGCCTCCTGAATCGCATGCATGAGCACCGTCGTGGTGAGCGCCTCGACGCTGTGATTCCGCAAGCACATGACGGACAAGCAGTCCTTGAACAGCTGGAAAGCGAGCTCGAGATGTAGTGCTCCAGGCCAAGGATCGAGGTGACATCGATGATCTGCAGGTAGGCCCTCAGGTGGTCCACTGACACCATGGGGCTCGCAGGATCAAGAACAAAGGAGGAAGAAGTCAAAGGCGATGATGAGGAATCGAGGAGCGCGCGCTCAAGCTCGGCGAGGTGGCCGAAGAAGGAGAAGGAGGAGGCGGAGTGGGCGAGAACAGGGGAAGGCTCGAGGGAGAATGTTGAGAAGGCGGTGATGATGCCCGTGGGCTGGAAAGGGTCATCGTTGTTGTTGCGGTCGCTGTCGGTGGCATGGTTGTAAATTTGAAGGTCGGGGTGACTAAGGGAAGGGGGCTGAGATAGGCCCAGAGGAGGAAGAGGGAGTGGGGGTGGAAGTGGCACTCCTGGATGATGCGGTCGCAGGAGGAGCGGAGCGGCCTATGGCAGGTGTGGTGGCGCACCGGGACGAATGCGCGACGCTGTAGTACGGGAACCAGAGCTGCTACGGCTGCTGTTGTAATGCTGGTGCCATTCTTTTTTGTTTTTCCCCCTCACCACATAGGACACTGGGCTGAAAAGTGTGGGGAAAAAAGAAAATAAACTACTATACCACTCTGTCAGCGGTGGATACCGACTGACAGAGCGGTGGAGATGAAAATGTAGGAGCAAAATGGGGGCTTTCTCTCAGCAGAAGATGAACAGACGGACAAAATTTGTGAAGGAGTCACGGGAGAAAACCTCCATTCAGTCGATTTTGATAAAAAAAAATTTAGTGTACCGCCATCGATCGTAGAAAATTGACTGCCGGTGATGGTGGTGAGAGGAAGAGAGAAGGTCGAAGGAGGGGAGAGGAGAGAGAGGAAAAGAGAGCTGGGAGAGGGAGAGGGGAAGATGGGAGAGGGGAGAGCTAGAGAGAAGGGAGGAGGAAGAGGGAGGGGAGGCGGGGGGAGAGAGAGAGAGAGAGAGAGACGAACAGATAAAATTCGTGAAGGAGTTACGGGAGAAAGCCTTCATTTGGTTATTTTAAGGCTAGATCGTGTAATCTATAAAAAAATATGTCCTTTTGCATTTCCTAATAATAACGTTTAGCGAGGAATGCAATTATTGTCACCCATAAAACTAATAAGGGCACCCATCCAAAACTACGAAAATGTCATTAATTTTTGACAGGTTTAGCCTCAGGGAAAAAGCCCAATATTCCCCTACTTCTTCCTCATCCTTCATCCTTCTTCTTCCCCCGCCACCGGTCCCCCTCTCCCCCCCTGCCGCCACTCCTCCCTCGCCCTTCCCCCTCCTCCCCCGACCTCCCTGTTCGGCCTTCGCCGGCCAAACAGAGCTACAACGTTCGTCCAACGAAGGTCGAACAGGGGTGGCAAGGGTGTTGCCCAAAGGCCTTCCACCCTAGTTTTGATGATGATTAACTCATGTAGTTATGTTTACTAATAATCTTGTGTTGTTTAAGTTTCAGATCATTAGCCAAGATATTAGTTGGTGATTAGCTTCAACAAGGAGTTTAGAAGCTTTTCATAGTGATTCCAGGGCCAAAGCTTCAAGATCACACATTACCTAGCCCATGGATGGAGTTTTGGAGCAAGTCAACTTGAAGATGAAGATCATCAAGAAGACTTAGGTATCCATTATTTAGATAGTGTATTTTAGATCCATTTGTAAAGTTTAGTATAGTTGATATGCTCAAGTGCACAACACACACGTTTTTATGTTTTGGATTTGGTTTTCATGAATAGTTTGATCAAAACAAGTTTACAAGGTTTTTATGTATATTAGATGTGTTCAATATACATACATGCTTCATATCTTAAACAAACTTATTTTGATATGTCTATTCATGAGTTTTTAGGAAAATCAGATTTCCTATTGGAAAATCAAGTTTGATAAAAATACAAGTTTTGGTTTTTGATTTTCATGAATGGTAGATCAAAACAAGTTTACTTTATTTCTATGTATATTAGATATGTTCTAAATATACATACATGCTTTAAACTTGCTAAACAAACTTATTTTGATATCCCTATTCATGTATTGAAAAATCAAGTTTGATAAAAATACAATTTTGTTTTTGATAAAATTTGCAAGACTCAAAATGAATTGATATGATTGATATATGTCTTGAAATTTTTATCACTAGTTTGTGTTTAAATAAAATGATAAAACAAGTTTTATGGGATTTTCAGAAAAGATAAAAGATTTTTATAAAATAATTTTCCCAGTTTTTCTGACCCAGTTTTTTGTTCCAGGCTTCAACCAAGTCGACTAGTAGCCTGACTAGTCGACTAGGGCTGAGGTCGGCCGGTCGACCGACGTGCACAATTCTGTGCACGTTTGGAGCCTTTGGGACGGTCGACCGGACGGTCGACCGGTCTGAGAGCAGAGCTCTCTGTTTGTTTGGGTCGACCGGGCCGATCGACCGTGGTTGCCCAACGGTCATATTCTGACCGTGTGGCGGTCGACCGGGCCGGTCGACCGCTGCCTGTCAGAGCTGCCAGCTCAGCTCTAACGGCTAGTTTTGTATTGGGCCTATATAAACCCCATCTCTTTGGGTTTTGGCCAAGATTTTGAAGGAGAAAAATTTCTTGTTTCTAAAGTGTTTAAAACAAGTTTTCAAAAGTGTTTTGGGCTTTAAACTTCAATTTGATTTGTGTTTTGGGTTTTGGGAAAATCAAAGAAAACTAGGTTTTGGGATTTTGATTTGATCCTTCATTTTCTATCTTTCACAAGAGACTTCCCAATTAGTTTTTCTTTGTTGCTTTTTCCAAAAACACCTTGTTTCCACACTTGAGCTATCTTCTATCCTAATCTATTAGGATCTTTTGTTTTGTGGAAAAAGAAAAAGGAAAGAGGTTTGTGGTTGAAAGAGACCACCTATTGTAAACCCTTGATTTCTTGGTTGCTCCCTCTTTGGTAGAGGTTGAGGTTGTGATTTGGGTTATTGGTTTGCTCCCTCTAGAGAGAGGTGGAGTTTGGTTGTAAACCCTCTTCGTAGAGGTGTTGGTTGTTGTTGTTGTTTGGCTACGGGCCTACCCCTCGGTTGTGAGGCGGTTGTTTGAGAGAGGAGTTCGGTACTCCCTTGTTGTACAAATCCTTCTCGGTGAAGGTTCCCTCTGTGGGAGTCCTCGGTGGACGTATAGTGGATTGGAAATCCTACACGGTGGTGCAGGCGGGGATGTAGAGCAAGGGTGCTCGAACCTCGAAACATATCTTGTGTTTGCGTTTGATCCACTTGTCTCTAAACTCTCTCTTTATATTGTGCAAAGCATCATACTTCATTCATATCATATTTTATTGTGTTGAGCATAATTCATATTGTCATATCATATCTATTTGCTTGTGTTGTGCCTTGCATAATTCACATTGCTATATCTTGTATATGCTTGGTTGTTTGTGTGTGCCTCACTTGTACCTAATCAACAAGAGCTTCACATAGCACCTCAACCCATTCAAGGGGAATCAAGAGGAGTTAGTCCAGAGCCCTTCACGGGGAATTCGGCTACACTTGTTGATTGTACTAGTGTGTTGCAAAATTTGCATTAGCTTTCGCATTTAGCGCACTTAGTTTTGCATTTAGTTTTAGATTGAAAGAAACACCTATTCACCCGCCTCTAGGTGTTTCTTTCAATTGGTATCAGAGCTAGTGCTCCTGATATTAGGCTTAACATCCTAGGAGTAAGATCCATTTGGTTGCTAATCTTTTGTTTGCATTTGCTTGTTTGCACACATTTATTTTACCATGGCTTTCATGACCCCACCTATGTATGACCCTTCCAACATTCATGTTTGGAAGATTAGGATGACAGTTTATTTACAAACCCTAGGTCATAAAGTTTACGTTGCCATTACCAAGGAATCCTTCCTTAGTGATCGCAATCATATAGGGGCCAATGCACAAGCCCTAGAGGCCATTAGAAGCACATTACCTAAAGATTATCTTATGTATGTTTCTAACGTTGATTCCGCCTTTGCAGTGTGGAACAAATTGACAACAACCACCACCACCTCCGAGCTTCAAGTGCAAATCCAAGAAGAGGAATCTAGTGGAGAATCTGATTCACAATGCTTCATGGTCCAAGGGAATGACTCCCTTGAGGTACATTCGGAACCCCACTTAGATGATAGTGATGATTGCTCTAGTTCTTCATGTGATGATTATGATGCTCATGCCTTAAATGAAGAACTATCTATTGTGTGTGAAAACTTAATAGAAAAATATAAGATTTTGAAAAAGAAAAGTCTAGAAATTGAGAAAGAAAATAAAAGTTTGCATTCTAGACTTGATTGTGTTTTGCAAGAGAAGGTTGAGGTCTATAATGAAAGGGATGCATTGAGATCTCAATTGGAACTTGCACTAAAAGAAAATGAATTTTTAAAATCTAAAAATGATTGCCATGTTATTTTGAAGAAAAATGAAAATTTGTCTTCTAAAATTGATTTTGTTTTAAAAGAGAATATTGATTTGAAAAATAAAATCATTTCCATTTCAAATGATTTAGATGTGTATTTAAAGAAAAATGAAGTTTTAAAAAATAAGATTGATGAACATGTTTGCCATGCTAGGGTAGTTTCATCTAGATCACCCCTTGCATGCTCCACTTCTTCTTCTAAGATTAACAATGATATATCCATACTTAAGAAGAGTGTAGATTGTTTGGGCTCCACTTTGAGCCAATGTGTTGTTGGCATACACGTTTGGAATCTTTGTTTCGAAAGAAACAAGTTCCATCTATTATTCATGCACACCCTCCACGGCATACACATGCTCCACACGGACACCATCAACACATGTATGCTCATGTGTACACATGTACACATTGTGGCCGAAAAGGCCATCTTGCTAAATTTTGCTATGATCGTTTACATGTTGAGAATTTAGCAAAGAAGTTTGTTTGGGTTAGAGAAGGTACTAACCTCTATGGACCCAAGAAGATATGGGTACCAAAGACCACCCCTCCTATTATTTTTGATGTAGGTGTGGGCTCTCACATGACGTGAGAGTGATGACACCTTGGAGTGGATGCGTTCCGGACTTAAAGGAGATCAATGGATGCATCACTTTCAAGGGAAAGTTTGGTGGAGAGGACCACCTTTGTTTTGGAGAAATAGAGCGGTGCCCTCATTGGTTTTGGTATCGAATCTCTAACTCCTTATGTTTACATGCTTTCCATGTTTATCTTTCATATCATGATTTGATGTTTAGTGATCATCATGAATATGCCATGTTAATTAGATTAGTGTTATACTTATTAGTTGGTTGAAACATCCATGTTTTATATTGACTTATATTTTGTGTTTTCACCTTGGTTAAACTAATTTGTATGACCTAGATCTAATGCACATGCATGTACATATTGATCATATATGATTTGTATTTCATATCTTTGATGTTTTTAGCATGTTTCATTATTTGGTGATTATTATGATAATGCCATGTTCATTAGATCCTTGACATGCATGTATAGCATTTTGAGACACCCATGTTTATATGGACCCATACTTTGTGTTTCTCCCGTTTGTTTTTTTTTTGGCTATCATGTTTATCATAGGTTTAATAACATGTGGATTTGCATAATAATCATGTTTAAGTTTATTATGTTAATTTTATTGTGTTTTGATACTCATGTTAAGATTACTTGTTTAGATGTTAGTTTTCATTAAGACTAGGTATATATTCGTGCATATAGTGGGCCACAAATAAATCTATATATGTTTGAGTTGAATGCTTATTTGAACCCATTAAATGTGCTAGTATAGTCTAGTTTTGATGATTCATATATTTTAAACTTGTATTCTCATTTTTGAATTGTTTTATGAGTTTTTCACTTCATGCATATGCTTGTATTGCCAAACTTTAAGATATACATGTATACCCCTTAAGTCATTTGCCTTTCATGCAAATTTATATATATTGGACTCAATTGTGTTTAAGGATATGTATGTATACTTATTGTGTTGACAATTCATACATATACCTTGAAATGAAATTCGTTTTGGTGAAGATTTAGTTTTTCTTGTTTTTGTGTTTAATTGTTTAACTTCATGTATATGTCTATCTTGTCCAAACTATTAGATATACATGTTTATCTTTTTGAGCCACGTGCCTTAATGCATATATTTTGTGGACTCGTTGTGTTTTGGATATGTAAGTATACTTTAGTTTGTATTAGACATACATATGCCATGAAAGTTAAATAAGTTTTGATGATTTCGTGTTTTCAATGTTTAAGGAATAATTGAGCTTAATGAAAATTTTTCATGATTATGATATTCACACTTTATTAGTACACTCACATTTCTTATTTACTCATGTGTTTTGTTTTCATGAGTTATATTTATGCTTAATTGACTTGAGTGTTTGATATCATGTGAATTTCATGTTTTATGAAAAATTATTTTTGTTGTATTCCTTGCTTGAAGGATTTCGTACTAGTTTAAAAGACTTTCCATTTAACTAGTTACGGTATTCTTCATTTTGGTAGAGTTATTCAAACTAAGCTTATTTTCAAATCTATTTTTGAAAACCCCTACCTTCTAAGGGCGGATGGATGGGAGATCATGGTCTTGTATGCTTTAAAATGAAAATCATTTAAAACTTGAACCTTGATTGGGAGGTATTGTAATATGATGTATACACTTGAACTTATTGCTATGTCAATTGTATCATTGAACTCTTTCAATTGGTATCATTTTGATCTTTTTGTATGCTCATATGTTTATTGTGTATGTATATTTTCAATTGGTATCATCTATTGGTGATTGGTACTCATTCTATTTCATACACATATACTTGTTAAATTTGTGCTTAAGATATAAATTTTTCACAAAATCTTGTTTATGCTAGTGCTTGAGCTTCAATTTTGTTTCAATTGATCACTTTTACATTGGTATCAAGCCCATGCATCATTTTAGTTGGTATTTCATAAGGGGGAGAAAATTTAATTTTGTCTTTCAATTGGTGATTTTTCAATTAGTATTTGTTTCCCACTTCCTTACTTTATGATTGAAAATTTCATATTGGCATCATATGTTTAATATGAAAATTATTTACAATTGGTATCAAAATTTTGTTTAAACATTCAAATTTATTATGTTTAATATCAATTGGTATCAAGATTTTTCATGTGTTTTTGCTTAAAATTGGTATCAATATTTTTCTTGTTTGTTCCTTTCAATTGGTACCTTAATTGATTATCACCCCTTATGATCTTGTTTTTGTTTTAGACAAAAAGGGGGAGAACATTATTTTATTGTTTTGATTGACATATAGGGGGAGAAAGAGTTTTTACCCCTCATTTATTGTTTCGATTGTTTACCCCTTTGTTGATGATTGACAAAAAGGGGAGAATAATGCATACTTATGTTTTTGCATATATTAAGTTTTATTGGTATCTAGAGTATCTAGTGTTTTGTTAATATTTTATTAATTTATTGGTATCTAGAGCTTCTAGAATATGTTTTATACATGTTGATGTATACATGTTTATATGCATACTTGTGTTTAGTTTTCTAGATATGCATATATGTTTTGTTTTGCAAATGTATGGTGATAAGAACTTGATGTCTTTTATGATTATTTGACATGTATATTTGCATACATGTCATACATTTGCATATATATTTATGAGCTTCATTGTCATATTTTATCTATTTGTTTATGCATGAGTTAAGGGGGAGCTTCTTTGAAGCTTAACTCTAATCCATACATATATAACTCCATGAGTTTTGTCATCATCAAAAAGGGGGAGATTGTTGGCCCAAAGGCCTTCCACCCTAGTTTTGATGATGATTAACTCATGTAGTTATGTTTACTAATAATCTGTGTTGTTTAAGTTTCAGATCATTAACCAAGATATTAGTTGGTAATTAGCTTCAACAAGGAGTTTAGAAGCTTTTCATAGTGATTCCAGGGCCAAATCTTCAAGATCACACATTACCTAGACTATGGATGGAGTTTTGGAGCAAGTCAACTTGAAGATGAAGATCATCAAGAAGACTTAGGTATCCATAGTTTAGATAGTGTGTTTTAAATCCATTTGTAAAGTTTAGTATAGTTGATATGCTCAAGTGCACAACACACACGTTTTTATGTTTTGGATTTGATTTTCATGAATAGTTTGATCAAAACAAGTTTACATGGTTTTTATGTATATTAGATGTGTTCAATATATATACATGCTTCATATCTTAAACAAACTTTTTTGATATGTCTATTCATGAGTTTTTAGGAAAATCAGATTTCCTATTGGAAAAATCAAGTTTGATAAAAATACAAGTTTTGGTTTTTGTTTTCATGAATGGTAGATCAAAACAAGTTTACTTTATTTCTATGTATATTAGATATGTTCTAAATATACATACATGCTTTAAACTTGCTAAACAAACTTATTTTGATATCCCTATTCATGTATTGAGAAATCAAGTTTGATAAAAATACAAGTTTTATTTTTGATAAATTTGCAAGACTCAAAAATGAATTAATATGATTGATATATGTCTTGAAATTTTTATCACTAGTTTGTGTTTTAAAATAAAATGATAAAACAAGTTTATGGGATTTTCAGAAAAGATAAAGATTTTTATAAAATAATTTTCCCAGTTTTTCTGACCCAGTTTTTGTTCCAGGCTTCAACCAAGTCGACTAGTAGCCTGACTAGTTCGACTAGGGCTGAGGTCGGTCGACCGGGCCGGTCGACCGACGTGCACAATTCTGTGCACGTTTGGAGCCTTTGGGACGGTCGACCGGGACGGTCGACCGGGACGGTCGACCGGTCTGAGAGCAGAGCTCTCTGTTTGTTTGGGTCGACCGGGGCCGGTCGACCGTGGTTGCCCAACGGTCATATTCTGACCGTTGGCGGTCGACCGGGCCAGTCGACCGCTGCCTGTCAGAGCTGCCAGCTCAGCTCTAACGGCTAGTTTTGTATTGGGCCTATATAAACCCCATCTCTTTGGGTTTTTGGCCAAGATTTTGAAGGAGAAAATTTCTGGTTTCTAAAGTGTTTAAAACAAGTTTTCAAAAGTGTTTGGGCTTTAAACTTCCAATTTGATTTGTGTTTTGAGTTTTTGGAAAATCAAAGAAAACTAGGTTTTGGGATTTTGATTTGATCCTTCATTTTCTATCTTTCACAAGAGACTTCCCAATTAGTTTTTCTTTGTGCTGGTTTCCAAAAAACCCTTGTTTCCACACTTGAGCTATCTTCTATCCTAATCTATTAGGATCTTTTGTTTTGTGGAAAAAGAAAAAGAAAGAGGTTTGTGGTTGAAAGAGACCACCTATTGTAAACCTTGATTTCTTGGTTGCTCCCTCTTTGGTAGAGGTGAGGTTGTGTATTTGGGTTATTGGTTTGCTCCTCTAGAGAGAGGTGGAGTTTGGTTGTAAACCCTCTTCGGTAGAGGTGTTGGTTGTTATTGTTGTTGTTGTTTGGCTACGGGCCTACCCCTCGGTTGTGAGGCGGGTTGTTTGAGAGAGGAGTTCGGTACTCCCTTGTTGTACAAATCCTTCTCGGTGAAGGTTCCCTCGGTGGGAGTCCTCGTGGACGGTATAGTGGATTGGAAATTCTACACGGTGGTGTAGGCGGGGATGTAGAGCAAGGGTGTTCGAACCTCGAAACATATCATTGTGTTTGCGTTTGATCCACTTGTCTCTAAACTCTCTCTCTTTATATTGTGCAAAGCATCATACTTCATTCATATCATATTTGATTGTGTTAAGCATAATTCATATTGTCATATCATATCTATTTGCTTGTGTTGTGCCTTGCATAATTCACATTGCTATATCTTGTATATGCTTGGTTGTTTGTGTGTGCCTCACTTGTACCTAATCAACAAGAGCTTCACATAACACCTCAACCCATTCAAGGGAATCAAGAGGAGTTAGTCCAGAGCCCTTCACGGGGAATTCGGCTACACTTGTTGATTGTACTAAGTGTGTTGCAAAATTTGCATTAGCTTCCGCATTTAGTGCACTTAGTTTTACATTTAGTTTTTAGATTAGCACAAACACTATTCACCCCCCCCCTCTAGGTGTTTCTTTCAAAGGGGGGGTGGGGAGGTCGGGGGAGAAAGGAGGGGCTTTCCCCCTCCTTCCTTCCCACCATCAGCCGGGGGGGGGGGGGGGGTGTGTGGAGGTTGGGGCAGAGTGCGACGGAAGGGGAGAGGCGCGCAGGGGGGTCCTCCTTCCCCTCTACCTCCTTCCTCCTCGAGAGGCCCTCCTCCTTTCCCCTCCCCCTCCCTTCTCCTCGCCGCCCAAATCTGGCAGTGAGGAGAGGGTGGAGGGCGGGGCTGAGGGCGGCGGCGCCCTCGGGGGGGGCCCGTGGGGGGCGGCGAGCAGGGAGAGGAAGATGCCCTCCTTCCCCTTCCACCTCCTTCCTCCTCCTCCTCGTCGCCTTGGGAGGAGGGGAGGGAGGAGGAGGGGGAGGGTTCGCCGGTAGGGGCTGGAAGGAGGTGGAGGGCAGATGGCTGTCGGTGGCGGAGGTCGGAAGAAGGAGAGAAGAGAAAATAAAGGGAGAAGGGTAATTTCACTATTATTGAAAATTTGATGGCTGCCTTTATCAAACTGGTGGGTGCCGTCATCACTTTGATGAGTGGCAATAACCAAACTCTTTAGCAAGTAGGGTTGATAATAAGTGAGACATAGGTATTAAAATGCTAAAAAGAAAATCTTTTGGGTAGTGAAACTTTAGAGTAGTTTTCTGTCTTTACCCTGAAATTTTTAGGTGAGCACAAGAGGAAGTGTTGAAGAGGGGCCTGGGGCGCGGTGCTTTACTGGGCCCAGATGTCGCTGGGATATTGATGGGCCCATTGGGCCGGATGCAGTCTCTACTCGGCCCTTATCCTCGTCCGACCAATTCCGTATGCCCTCTCTCTATCACAATAAAGATAAACATCTCTGGTTTCAGAGAGCACTTCCCTCTCTTCTCTCTGTCTCGCTCTCGCCATGGCGGTCTCCTCCTCCTCCCTCTCTACGACTTTCTCTCCCCTCTCTCTCCACTGCAGCTCGTCGCCAAAACCAAGCCTTCCATCTCCTTCTCTCTTCTCAACTCGAAGCCTCTCTACTCTTGCCCTCGGCCTTCTAGAATCTCCGCCGCTCCCGAGGCCGTGGAGGCCCAACAAACCCTAGAACCTCCAGTCGAGACGCTGGACGCTGGCTTCCAGGTTCGCAATTTTTTTACCTCTCATTATTCTCCCCCCTTTTTTCTGGGAATTGCTTGATGGTCATTTGGGAATTGGCTGCAGGGATCTCAGATTGGTGAGGCTTCTCCTCTATCTGTTGGCTCTGATGCGGAAAGGTATTCTTTTACTATCTCAACGGTTTCTTCTACTGAATTTTGCAATGGGATTGGGAAATCAGCTGTTGAGTTACTATTTTGGTGTTGAATTGGGCTGAAATGCGCTCGATATGATATTCTGCCATACTTCTGGGGTCTATGTGTTATTTATAGAGTTAAACTAGACTTGTTGTGGCCTTTTGTTCTGTAAGCATTAATTTATATTTTCTTTATTACAATTGTGTATTCCATGTTTCTGATGTGAAATTCTATTACATTTTGTTAGTAAACATAGCTTTATGTCCAGAATTCTTTTGAGGACACCTAGCTATAACCCATGACTCAATTTGTCCTTGCATGTTGCATCCATAGTTCTATGTCTGCCTCTCCTCTACATTCAATTCAATATCTTCTTCATTTGTTGCACACTTGATAGTTTTTTAACTCAATGTCTTTTAAAGGTCTATCAATAATAGTCAAGTAAAACTGAACAAGATGTTTTGTGTATTAGGAGTGAAGACCGCATAGTCCTAGTAAGTAAGAGAAAATTAAAGAAAGCTAGAGAAGCCTGACTTAATAATGTGACGGAAGTTTGCCATGAAACCTATTAACTTGCTATGATTACTGATGAAAAGATATATGGAGAAGGAAAATTCCACATATGGTTTTCATCGGTTTAGAGAAATTTATGATATTGTATTTAGGAAAATTATATGGTGAGTTATAGAAGAAATACGCCTAGTGGTTTGATTCAATATACACAAAGTTCACAAGAATAGTCAAATGTCTTGAGAAGCTATAGCAATAAGGCAGGACTTAAGCTTAGGAGCTTTAGCAGGGCTCTATTGACCAGTAGCGATGAGTTTTTCTTGAGAAATAAAAAGTAAAAAGTTGAAAAAAATCAGAAATTAAAAGATTGCAACTAACACACTGATTAAGACTACATTAAAATCTTAATGATAAGTGATAAAAACACACATCAATATCAGAAGATAATACTTATTATGTGAAAACCTTATATATTTTAAATTAGGGGCTGAAACACTCAAAGAGGTCAAAGCGAGAGGGGGGGGGGGGGGGGGTGGGGTGGGGTGGGGTGTTAGTGGGCTTTTCATAAAATGACATTGTTTTAAAAACCGACCTGGGCAACTACCTAAGCTGAGGGAGCCCCAAGTCGCGTGTGGGCATATGCAGCCTGATTATGTGCCATTCAAAAAGAAAGCTTACATCAGTTCATCATGTGTCGCCCTGCCTCACTATCCATCAAAGAATCATTGCCGTCGCTATCCATCAAAGAGTCTTGCCATCGCCTAAGTCCCCCCCCTCTGTTCATCATTTTGTGTAAAGAGTTAAATGGAATAAAGAGGACTAGTGGACCATAGACCTACCTGTATTTGAACCGCGATAGTTTAATGTATGATACTTTTTAATTTAACATAGGACTCAGGGATTGAATGGAGAAAAAGGATTCACATAGGTAAACCCAAAGATTGGAATTAAGGTTTTGTTCTTCTTGTTGTTTTATGTTGTCGTTTAGCATGTAAATAGTCTCTCTTCACCGAACCTCTTTCATGATGCTTCTGGGATCTAGTAAGCCTCAGTAATTGTTGTGAGCTCTCAATATCCAGGCAATTATAACCTTGAGATGACAAATGCTTAATGTATTATTAAAATTAATACTCCTTTGTACATGTAAGCATATGCCTCTTTTTCTTGAATTTGAGTGCATTAAAGCACCAAAATTTTAGCATGACTTGATAAAAGGTTAGAACCAAACCTTGCAAGTCTAGACCTGATTAACA